>QQSS02193192.1:0-12915 GCA_003687565.2 Craspedacusta sowerbii
TTCCTCTAGGGCACAGAGTGATAGTTTTAAAACTTCATCATTTATTAAGTTAAAGGGAAGCTCTTTTTGAAGACAACACTGACATTTCCACGTTTGGCTATGATTAAACTGATTTATCGTAATTTTCGAGCATTTTGCATGAAGATAACAGTGACAAGATTACAGCAGGCACAAGTACAGAAATAGCTTACAGAGAAATCTAAACTTCACTCCTGACGAGTATACTCGCACAAGACAGTAAACAAGAGGACTTAACCTTAGACTTGTTTTCTCAACTCCGTGTTCTATTCTCCGACCCCCAACTCTCAACCAAAAAAATTCCCAACTCATCTTATATACAAACTCTTTGCAATAACATTAAATTACGATGTCCGCCACTTTGACACAAAAACGACGAACTTCTAGGAATTTGTCGACAGCCCCCTCGACACCCCGGTCGTCGACAATCCGGCCTTTCCGTCTCACGCATCAAGGAAGACTAGCCGTTGTCAACACCAAACGCTAAAATAGCCACACAGCATTATGAATGGCTCGATAATGTGCCGTTTGTGTATTGTGCGATGCCTTCGTTTGCTTTGTTGTTAGCGAAGCTGAGAAATTATGGAAATGGCGGACGCAGGGAAAAGGATTTAAATGGGTTTCAACTTTGAAAACTTTATCGTAGCGTGCCATTAAAAAAGGGCGTCCAAAAATGGATCCTATGATTGGAATGGTGAGGGGGTTGCACATTTGGCGAAACCATTGATTACAACAAATTTCCAATAGTATCCCTGCTGGGCAGCAGTTTTGCTCAGCTTATGTTGAAGCCTCGGAATTTCTGCATAGTTGAAGTAATTCACCTAGTAGCTTGCAATTTGCTATCGATAATAGCAAAGGGATCAAGAGCTGCACGCGATCTATATTCATCGCGATAAATTTACGACATCTTCGAAGAAGAATTCAGGAGACACGCATCAATATTATCAGTTTTTATCTTCTACTCCTGAAGCAATAACAGACAATAAACCATAGGCACTTGAATTGCATTAGCCACTCAGCATGGCAGTATTGAATTAATCCAAAATGAGATACCATTCAGTAAGGAAAGCCGACTGGTAACGTCAACATTGTACTTTAAGAAATTTGTTGTTACGAACCTCGAAAAAATACTCCAAGGACTATTTCCTTATGCAGAGACAGAAAATTAATTTTATTTCTTTTTTCTCTTTTTCTTTAAGCGCACCAAGGCTTAAAATTACTCGGCTACGCAACCCTTTACTATATGAAACATAAGTTAGAAAGAAAATTAATTATTTAGCAGCACGATAAACGGCACGTGTTCTCTGTAGCAAATGTGATAATTAGCGATTATTAACTCCATGGGTGTCCAATCAGCCATCCATCCATCCTAGTGTACAAGCTATAGTTTACATGAAATATGATTCTGATGCGATGTTACAGTTAGCTCTATTACCGTTACACTCGTAAAAAAATTACTTGGTCTTGTTAAGGCTGAAAAAAAAAGACAGATTTCTATTTTTAAACATGTCAACTTAAGATGCATATGCAAAATTAGCCTGGGCAGAACTCTGGTGGACTAAAGGTGAACAGAAAGTTCCTTGCCCTGCATGACTTAAGCTTTTTCTTTGAGCTTTATGGCCTCTATACACAATCGAACCATGGAAAGAACGTCTCCTATTACCTCAAATATTTTTTCTTTTCTTGTACAAAATCTACGATACCGTTAAGGCAAGGATTTCAAATTCTGACTTGCTTTACGTTCAAAATAAAGCTGGAAAAATCGTTATTTTGAAATGTAACTTCCGTTAATCCTTGTTTGTCACTTTTCTAAGCCCGTTACGTTTGCATCCGTAAACAAAAACTGGAGATTGTCCGTTAAGAGCGTTAAAGCGTTGTGTCCGTTAAACATTTAGCAACCCCCGTGGTTCCTAAAATTTTTGATTTAGCGGACTTAGTTTAAACTCAACAGTCACACTTGTTACGCTAGGTGGCGCGATGCGCTAAGTCGCATCTTTACACTACTGAGCTGAAAGTGGTTGCTGTGTTGAACTGAATTCATCGGTTCATCAGGGCTTGCTCACCCGAAAACATATAGCATTTTTAAGTTCCATCCTGAAACCACGATTTAGCCATGTCACTAACCAGCTCTGTCCCTTGGCTTTTTTGGTCCTGACTGTCTTTACCCATTTCAATATTCAATCAAAAAGGACTATGCTATAGAAATATCGAAAATGAATTAGAACAACCGTCTACGGACTCAGAGGTATTTCATTCAAATTTCGAACACTAGTTTTTGTGATTACCTATAAATAAAATCAAAAATTCAAACAAGCAATCCCTTGAATTGCTCAAGTTATTAAAGTAGCAATAATTGGTATTTCAGAAGCGCGCTTGAACCCTAACATTGGCAATATGGATTTGGAACTAGATGGGTGCTATTCGATTGATTTAAAATCATTCACTAGTGCCGGAGGAACTCGTCTGTACATTCATAAATCCTTGAGGGCTGATGTTAAAGGTAGACATGACCTTTGTCTTCAGTTTGAAAATGCGTATGAATCCACATTTATGGAAATATCCCAAAAGTATAACCTGTGGATGTGTGTACAAACACCCGTCATTTTCTCCTGGGTGATTTTCAGCAGAGTTTCTTGACAAAATGCTCTCGAAGGTTGGCATTGAAAATAAAATAGTGACTATAATGGGCGACTTCAACATCAATCTAATGGATCATGAAGTCAATATAGGATCTTCAAATTTTTATGACATAATTACCAGTCATGATTTAAAACCCGTCATATTGCAACCAAGCCGGGTGACACTGCACTCACAGAATCTGATCGATAACATTTTTAGCAACAATAACAAGTATAACACGGTGAGTGGCAATCTAACCTGCACAATATCAGACTATTTTGCACAATTCACCATCTTCACTGATTACAGGCTGAAGATGAAACGGAATATAGAACGACCCGTTAACGGCAGATCTTACAAACATTTTAATGAAAGTGATTTTGTAGAAGAACTATCGCATATCGATTGGAAATTACTGTTTGGTGACGAAATGAACCCCAATATCCTCGTTAATATTCTTTTGGAAAGAGTTACAGACATTTTCAATTTAATGGCACCTTATAAAAAAATAGCAAAAAACGAGTTACTGCTCAAGCAAAAACCCTGGATCACAAATAATATTCTACAATCTATCCATATCCGTGATAAGCTTCTCAAAAATTACTTGAAAGAAACAGATCAAATTGCTCGTAATGAAGCCTATATCAAATACAAGACTCATCGTAACTTATTTATAGGTTTGATTAAAGAAAGCAAAGTTTTTTCCTACAAGAATTACTTCCTACAAAACAAAGCCATGTACGGAAAACTTGGGATGGTATTAAGTCGATAATCAAGCTGAACTAACAGTCCAAGGGCTCTATGACCTTTATAACTGATTGAAACAATCGTGCCGTACAGACGCCTAGAAATATTGCAAATTCCTTCAACGACTATTTCCCTACAGTTGGTAAATCTCTAGCTGACAAAATACAATACTCCCACAACAAATTTCAATCATACATGCCTCCCTCACCTAAACAAAGCTTATTTCTACGTCCCACTGATCCTAGTGAAATAATCAACCTCATAAATTCTTTAAACGTTTCCAGTGTTTGTTTTCCTTACAGCATGCCTACTAATCCTTTAAAATGTGAGTCGCAGTTGCTCTCGATTCCTATTTCATACATTATAAACATATCTTTTATGGAAGGAATATTCTCTAGAAACCTGAAAATAGCGAAAGTGGTTCCAATATATAAATCAGGCCCACCAGATGCGTGTAGCAAATATCGTCCGATTTCCATCCTATCAAATATTAGTAAAATTATTGAAAAAGCTATGTATACGCACCTCTTATCTTGAAAATACAATCTAATTTATGATCTGCAATTTGGCTTTCGAAAGCACTTTTCCAAAAGTCATGCTTTAATTAATCTTGCTGCTTCTGTAAGCGATATTCTTGACAGAGGCGAATTCGGCTGCGGTTTGCTTCTAGACCAACAAAAGGCGCTCGACAATGTAAACTTTAATGTACTTTTAGATAAAGCTTATGGTGTTCTTGGGATATGCCTCAACTGGTTTAGATCGTATCTTTTCGGTATGTCACGGTCGACAACACCGATTACAAGGTCTATGACGTAAACTGTGGTGTTCCTCAAGGATTAGTACTTGGACGTTTACTGTTCTTACTATATATAAATGACTACCATAGGTGCATCTCCACTGGCATGGTGCAGCATTTTGCTGATGATACCACCATTTTATACAGGAGTGCATCATTTAAAAGAATGAAACTGACAATTTCTGGCGAGATTTTTAGAATATACGATTGGCTATGTGCGAATAGGTTGTCACTAAATAATGTTGAAACTGAGGCAATTCTGTTTCAGCCGCGGAGTAAACGATGTTGCATATGATTCACTTTAAAATAAAGTCGAAAAAAATTTGTCGAAAAAGTGAAAAAATGTCCAATGAAGTAAATAATATCGGCCCTATTTTTGACTCATTTCTAACTTTGAAACCTCAGATCACCGAACTAGAGAAGAAATTAGCAAGGGCAAATGGCTTGCTATCACAGCCTATTATAACAGCCTTTTTCACATACACTTAACCTACGGATGCATGAGTTGGGGACTCGCGAGCGAAAGCCTTTTGAATAGAATATTAAAATTACAAACGCAGGCAATCAGATTAATATCCTTCGTAGGTTACAAAGATCCGACCTCTGGACTCTTTTATCAACATAGAATACTAAATATAGAAGATGCAATTAAGCTGAATTCGCGCCTGTTCATGCATGACTGGGCTAATCACGAACTACCTAGAGTATTTGATGACTTCTTTTACCTAAGACTACCAAACTCGATCACTCGAGCCGGTGTCCTACCTAAGATAACATTTCCACACAGATGTACTGAGAAGCAGGGGAGTAAAAATGTAAAATACTTCGGTGCTGTCACTTACAATAACCTGTGCGATCTAAATGTCAAAACATCCAATTCAAAATCGACCTTCAAGAAGGAAATTGCGACTTTATTTTTGTCCTCGTATATATAGCTTGTCTGCGGTCTTGTTTTGCTTGAGATTTCTGTTGTTATTCTGTCTCCCTCTCGCTCTCTTTATTGAACGTGCTATCCAACACAGGTGTCATCTTTGCGTTATTGGTTTTATAAATCATTGTTTCATTCTTGGATGGGTGTAGGTATTGCTTTATTACCACAATGTGATTGTTTGGCTCTAAGTTGAATATTACTTATCAACTTAAGAGCGACTTTTTTGAATATATGCTGCTGATATTGTTTACGCGATCTATCTTTATATTTAAACTAGTCTTTGCGTTGTACGTTTAATTTGGGTGATGGATTAATTTTGTATCTATGTTTTTCGATGAATTGCAGCTAACATACTAATTGGCTTCTTTACTTAACCAGCGTAAGAACTTCACTAAACATTGCCTATTCTATATGGTTATCATTAGAGCTCATGATAGGGTGGCAACCTCATTCTGATTAAGTTCAGCTAAGAGGATGCCTTCCTCTTAATGAATGTGTAGCCTATAATAAGTTCGCATAACACCAGTTGATAATTTATATATTAACCACCTCTACTGTATTTTGGTGTGAAATGTGAATGGTGTATTAACTAAATTGTTGCCTTCTTTTTTACGCCTTTATTAAAAGTACAAATTGTTGTTGTTGTTGTTTGTTGTTGTTTTCTTGTTGAATAGGTCTCCTCATATCAGATTTCAAATTTGCCAAGTTGGTGGCCTGTGATTGGATAATCTTGAATTTTGACTTAAAGTAAAGACATTTGTAGGACAGATTTTTTTGTAAAAACCATCTTCGCCTCGAGCGGGGGCCGAGGATTGAACGCACTACCACTCAGGTCACGCTGAATTCTAGGACCAGGAACAGCCTCAACACTAGGAGTAGCAGTCAAGGTCACCACGACCATGGGCCACGAAAAGGGTTGGTGGCTTCTGGAGTAAACTCTACTAAGTACCACACAATTAGGACTAAAGCCAGTGCAATTCAAGTCGAGTTTACACACTGAAACACGACCGGCCGGCTTGGTGCTGGGGTAGCTGTGTGAGAGAGAGTAGTTGGTAGAATTCAATAGTGAACTCCACCTTTTTACAGAAAAAAAGCTTTCCTTACAACACTTCCCATCTAATCTCCGATTTATTGGCAAAATACTGTTCAACTTAAGTGTATTAGTTGGCTTAATGGAGTTTTTATTTACATTTTATGAAAGCCTTATCTGGCTAATGTGGAGCGTACGTGGCCAGCAGCCAATAACCCTATCTGGTCCGTTCTGGGAGAGGGGTAGCAGCAACAGCCAAGGACGGGAGGGGGCGCGGGACAAAAGTAACGCTTTTAAATTGGTACCCAATTTTTTAAAAGCATTTAACCGTTAATCGTTCAACTCTTAGAAGTTAAATCGTTAATCGTTTAGTTAGCTAAATCTGAAGATAAGTAGCGGACCGTTATCCGTTAAAGAAATGTAACGGTCTTACCGGACATCCCGGACTTACCGGACTGGGTGCCCATCCATGGCTGTTCACAATAGTAATCAATAGCGCTGAAGCGTATCCTCGCGTGGCGATCAGTGCGCGCTGCGTTGTGCGATGGCAAACTTACCACGGAAGAAACAAGAACCCAGAAGACATAAGTTCACGAATCGTGACCTCTTCACAGAAAATTAAAACTTTCTGAAGAATTTTGCATCATACTACAGCTGATAGGAGAGTGATCAATGCGTCTGAAGGCTGTTTAAGTCGTTTTGCGGTTGCTTTCAACGCTAGGAATTTCTTAGTCTGTAGCAATGCTTTGCCTACTCAGAAATCATTTATTCTGCGCCTTCGTGACATGTTATGGCAGTACTTGTGTTGCTACTGTTGTGGAACTAGGTTTGTTATGCCACTGGTCACGACTCACGGCTCACGGCTAATTAATTGCCTATTCCAGTAAATTTAAAGTCCTACACAATAATTTAATGTAAGTCAACGGTGTTATTTAAGTCAACAGTTTATTAGGTTGTCTTCTTTAACATCCTAATTTTTTGTGTGGTATGATACTGTGATACTTTTATATTGTGTATGGATTACTTATTTATTTATGCTTTATTTTGCTAATTGTCTAAACTATATATCATATATAATGTATATGGAAAACACTTAACATTTATTTGGTATAATAGCAATTTATATTTTGTGTCAAACCAAACGCAGACTAAGCTACTTTTTACTGTTTCCAAGGAAGCATTTTTATATTTCAAAATGACTCAAAACTTTGAAATTTTACAAAGCTAAAATTGGTACAGCATGCAATCTTTTATGCAAAGATCTTTTGGCTACTTATGATAATTCTTAAAGCTGTCATTAGGCAATTTAAAATTTGGCTGGAAGCTTCACAAATAATCATGATAGTTTCTGCTAAGCTAATGATGCAGTATTTGCATGCTTGCAAAACTGGAAGCAGACAGTGCCCGTATGCCAAGGCTTTTGCTGATTCCATGCTAGTGCTTACACGAAAGAATAGAAGCTGGGAATTTTATGTTGGGGGATAATGTATCTTTCTTTCTAATCAAACAACTTTGATGGTAGAAAATTTAAAATCAATAATATGTTATGGGTAGGCCACATGCATTAACCTAAATAGGAAGCACTTATCAGTGATAAAAATTAGCTTTTGATTAAATATAAGTTTTAAATTAGTTTAAAAGCTAATTTATCTTTGGTACTTTTACTTTTTTTGCCTTTCAGTTCAATTTTGTCATGAGTTTTTGTGGTTTTTGCATTTAGCTGATATTCTCCTTCAACATTGCTTAATAAGCAATGTTGAGTTCTGAATTGTATTTTGACATTGCTTGCACTTCAAACTACATTGTTGCTAAGTTGTGTCTGATGAAGTTTTATTGATGTATAGGTACTATTTATCTGTTATATCATTAGGTTAGGATCATGGAAAATGAAAAGCACTCACAGCTGCATACCACATGATGTTAAGGTTGACAGCAACGAACTTGCTGAGCTAACATCAAATGCTGTTAAAGAGGGATTTATGATCAAAAAGGTTTGATGTTTAATTGCTCATCTTTGGCTCTTGTTCTGATCCAGGAAACTGTTGTGTCAAGCTAGAAGTATTTTGAAAGCAGCAGCATAAATATAGTCATGCACATAAATTTAGCTGCTCTATATCCCATCCCTATTGTTATAACTCTATCCTTGAGATGCAAGGTTTAAATAATGAATTTTGTACTACACGAGCAGTAACAATAATGGCTGACAAAGTCACTATTATTGCACATCAGCATGCTGGCTAAAACTGCATGTCGTGGAGTGTCTTTTTGTTTTAAATATGTTTTTTTGTTCTTGACTGCTTGATTGATACACATGTTCATGACATTTATCATGTACCTTCAGGATTAAAGTTAATCATTTTAAAAGTATTTTTGGCAAGACTGTACATAATGTGTTCTAATCCTGTCCCCTGTTTGAATGGTTTGCCACTAACTTCCACTCACTTACCTCTCCTTTGTAAATAAGTAAGTTCTTTTAAGAATTGATGTATTAAATGTATGTTCTTATAGGCTCCAGGAATAAGTAGTGACTTCAACCGATATGAGCATTGTTTTCCTTGCATTTGTTTATTAAAATTTGTTCAGGGGCATGTTCGTCACAATTGGAAGACACGCTGGTTTGTTCTGCAGAAGAATACTCTACTATATTTCAAGTCAAGAGAGGTACCTCCATTTTAGAACTTTATAATGTGCTTATTTATTCAGAGCTGTTTTCTACTGCCAGATACGGTAATTGTAAGATCTGGGATTTCAGTGCTTGCTTTTTGGACAAATTTTAACTTTTTTTCGCTATAGAGTTGTCTAAATAGGTAATTATGTCTGCTGCTAGATGTCATTATGAGTGCTTGTTGTTTAGGTTTTGATGCAAAAGCCTGTATCTCACAGTTGCCCTGAAGTGGCTTTTGAATCACTTTTTTTAAATCTAGGATCCTGTATTGAAGGGTTCAATTAATTTGAAGGGTTGCTCTGTTATATCTCCTTGCCCAGAATACAGGAAAAAAGAGGTTAGTAGTTTTAAGAATATCTATTAACATGGAGCAGCCAAGCTTTTGTTTGCTGAACTGAAGTTTTACTAATCGTGCTAACTTTGATTTGTTTCCGTGGTTTTGTAGCCTTTTGGTAGCTAATTGAAATCTTTTCGTTTCATGTAACCAAACTTTAAAATTCATTGGAAAATTTGATAATAATTAACTTTATTTACAAGAGTAGTATAGAAATGCAAGCTGTGCTAAATTTGTAAAAGTAAATTCATGGTTTTGCTGATGTAAAGCAATGTAAGGTAATGGTATTACACACCGGTCGTCTGGCGCTGCTGACAAACTGGAGTCTGTAAGGTCGCTAGTGATAAAGCTGAAAGAGAATGCCTAATGTCGAGCAATTGTCTCCAATTTAAACTAAATGTTTTGTTTTGCTCAAGGAAAATGTTGGTTGCATTTGTTTCTTTGGTCCATTGCTGGATCGCTCAGCGCTGGGTAACTTATGTGAAGAAATTATGACCGAAGTAAAATTTTTTTTGCTACCAAAGGCTGAAGGTTTAGAGTGTACATTCGTGTGGCGACGCGCGGCAGTCGGCTGTAAACTTCGGTCTAAATTTATTTTTACGTAATTGGAGTTCCCTTAGTTTATCGGGTTAGCCCTGGGCCTCCTTTTAGATTTCTTCTGAAATAGTCCGCAGCTATGGTGTATTTACCTTCGAACTCTGTTTGAAAGCTGTGTATAGAAGAGGTTTTCAGAATTTTTTTTTTGGTTGGGAAAATTTGTCTTTAGTGTATATACTTGCATGGTATGTCTTTTAAGTAATGCAGGCCATTGTATTTCAAATTATGCACTTGCTAAGGTTGTGCCTGCCAATTATGTTTTAAATTTCTAAGACCATACATTAGTAGTTAATGAAAACAAGTTTTGCAATAATTGCATTTACATTTGAATGAAGATTTATTCAATTTAGTATGTCTTTCGCCTGATTGAGATCCATGGTACGGAGTACCTTTTGCAATGCAGCAGCGAAGACGAAAGGGAAGCATGGGTCCGTGAAATCGGTGGTGTGATTCGAAAATTAGACACCTTGAAAAAAAGTTCTTTGAAGGTGTGGTTACATTTGTATATGTGCTGTGTTCCACGACCAGTTTGGTTCTCGAGGAAGGCGTTTATGCTTCTCGATTTCAGCCGTTCATTTTTTTTTTTTTTTTTGGTTAAATGTTTTTTCGTCATGAGAATTTGCTTCATTTTTGCGATTTGATATGTCTGAGTTTGTGTTTGTGTGTATTGTGTGTGTGTGTGTGTTTGTGTGTGTGTGTGTGTGTGTGCGTGTGTGGTTATGTTTGAGTGCTTGTTCTGATTCTGGATTAGCGGATGTGCTTGTTTGTTCCATAGATCTCTGACAGAAAGCAGGATGAGGGCTCACATCACTGCATCACACAGATCAAAGCAGAGCCAGCTAGCACTAATGAACTCCTTATTATACTGCAAAACCGGGTGACACATGAGTAAGTTTACAGCCGCGTAGAATTTCTTGGACTTCGTTTACGCTAGTAGCTCTAAAGAGTAGGATTAGAGAAATTGGTAGGACATAGCTAACTCGAACTAGCAGCGTGCGAATATTTGTAATATCTTGCGCATTGTGGACTTCGATCATTGCATTTTTTGTACTCATCGACTCTTGTTCTCAATTTTTTTCGGATATAGTAATCAGAGTTACCGCTGTGCTAAGACTCAGCAATATGATGATCGGCGCCTGAATTTGAATTTAGGAATGGCTTGCGTATTCTGTTGTTTTTGTTTTGTTTTTTTATTTTTTAATGGTTTTTTTTCCTTTTTTTCTGTTTAAGGTAAGGTTAGGTGATGGCGCTTTCTTTGTCTTAAGTGTATTGGAGCTTGCTCTGTATATAGACCTTTTGATGGTTTGTGAGCTGCTGCCGATATTAAAGAGGTTGCTCACACTTACTTTTACGACGGGGAGGGTAGGAAATTGGTGGCTGCCAAAGCGCTTCGCTAACAAAATACAATAATGGCGGTGCTAGCTGCGCATACCATTTACGCGGGAAAATTTGATTGGACGTATGAATTGCGGGGCTTTTTCTAAGTGCTTCAGCGTTCCCTATGAAACAGGCAATTCGCCTTGAGAAATTTAGAACTTGTGCTTTTTCTGCAAATGCTGGGCGTTCTATCAAATGCTTCTACGAAGGGAAACTGTTAAGTAAGTTAGCACTCGCTGCCGCTTGAAACAATTGTAAAATGACCAGCAAATTAACCTGGCGGCTTGCTCTAATTTCTATGCACCACCTTCTCGCCAACATCAAGCAGCGAGATTGCTAATCCTCCCTCCTAAAATTAAAGTATATATTTTTAATTTTTGACGTATTTTGTCCTTCTCGACCATCCAAAGGCTTTCATGGCATATGATCGCTGGGTAACGCTTATTTAATTATAATACGTTATAATACGACTGATAATTATTATTAACTGATAAAGGTCAACGCTATTTTTTTGTTGGAAATAGCGTCGAAGCCGGTCATTCCTGTTAGTCTGGATATCGCTAGCCAGTCCGTTTAACGTCTGCGTCGTATAAGTTTGAGCATGCAAACCTCGCTATTGCTGAAAATCAGTTACATAGCCTGTTTTGCCGTCTCTTATTTTGATCTACAGCGAGTTTGCATCAGGCAGCAGTCCTTGCAGAATACCTTTTTGTTTTGTTCGCTCTCACAGTTGGTCGTTCGAATGGCGCTTTGTGTATATGTTTCCAAGAACATCCATCTTTGCGGACTTCGTACATGGCTGCGCGTTTTTCTGAGTCTTTCTTTCTCAGGCCAACTTCGGGGCTTCTAACTTGCGAATTTCCGCGCGTGCGCTGTTGCTATCGTCGGAATCCAGTCTCCGATGCGCGTCGCAATGGGTTGGTTTTTGTTTTGCAGAGATCTTCTGGCAGCCATGCAGGATGTAGACGGTGGCGTGCCGTTAAAGAGCTACACGATTGGTGCTGAGACCTTCAAGCACTGCTTCACAGGCAAGGATGCTGTTTTGTGTGCCACATTTATCCTTTCCTTTTAGACTTGGTGTCGCGTTTAAGGAATACAAGAAGGCTCCTTCGTACGTGGCTTCCTTATTGTCGATTTCTTTTTTTTTTTATTTTTTTTATTTTGCATTACGTTTTCTTAATCCCTCATTTTACTGGGAGATTATGGGCAAGACTAGAGATCGATCTCTAGGTTTGGTTGTTTCATACGTTTAATCGTTGTTTTTTCCATATTTTTTTAAGGCTCAGAGCTAGTATCGTGGCTTTTGTCTTGGAATTTTGTGGTCAGCCGAGAGGAGGGTCGCGTGTTGGCTGGTGAGCTTCTGGAGGAGGCGCATCTCCACCCGGTCAGTGCTTTGGTGAAGACGTCGCTGGCGAGAAAGGCTGCACGGAAGGCCTTCGCGGACGACGATTCAGCCCTCTATCGCTTTGTTAGTGAGCCTTCTTTCATGTGTACACCTGGTCCTATGACGTGCAGGGACAATGCGTTATGTAAACATGGGATTGCTTATGAGGCGTGTCCGTTGAGCGGATTCATGAAGGGCGAGCCCTAGATTTGCGCTCCCCTCGTCAACTAGAAACATTTTTTGGAAATGCGTTTTGGAATAGCATCGCCAGGAAGGCTCTCTTTTTCACGTTGAATGCAAGTTTAAGCATCTCCTTGGTTACTTTTTAAATGGCCTTCTTAAATCTGGGTCGTTTTTAGGTACAGATTACGTAAGGCCATAGATATATGCATAGATATGTATGTATGTATATATATA
>QQSS02193203.1:0-12914 GCA_003687565.2 Craspedacusta sowerbii
GTAGTAGTAGTAGTAGTAGTAGTAGTAGTAGTAGTAGTAGTAGTAGTAGTAGTAGTAGTAGTAGTAAATTTATTTATACTCGGTTTCTCAAACACCCACATAACAAAATGAAAAAAGGAAAATTTAGCTCATACACATAAAGAGCTAGCTACACCGAGATCTAATCTGCGTTTCATACAAACGCAGCCCCAAAATGACACGACAGACCAAGAGAGCTCTTTATGAGCGTGTCCAAACGTAAAGATGGGGACATTGAATCGTAATCATTTTCGTTTCAATAAAAAGAAAAATATCCCAATAAAATGTAAATGACCATATACCTTAAGATACTGCTCACAAACATTGCATAAACATTTAGATCCGTTCCAATTCTTTAAATTTAACTTGAATAGTCTTTCGTTGGAACTTTACTTGATATGTTCTGGTAGGGAATTCCAAATTTTTGGGCCTAAAGATCTTAGACTTTTAGATCCAAAACAGACTTGGTTAGGTTTTGATACGGCTAAATCATACGGATGCCTTGTGTGCTCGTCGAAGCTCAATTTATTGTCAATTTTGATCCCTAAATCTGTTACCCAGTTTGGAAAAAAATTCTTTGCCTTTTATACATATTTTGTTACCCGCTGTATTGCCTTTGTTCTTCGTCAATTGTAATGCGTCAAGATTTTCCGGATTCGGAATCAAATCATTGGAATCTAGCCAGTCAACGGACATTGCTGACTCTTCTTCCAACCGTTTTACCAAATTTGGAATACTATGCATGTGCAGTCAGTGTGTTATCGTCGGCGTAGTTATGTATTTCTGCATTTCGAGTAAATAGAGTAAGGTCATTTATATAAATATTGAATGAAATGGGGCTAAGGATGGATCCTTGTGGTACTCCGGATAAGATTGTTTGGTATGTATTATAGGCATTTTTTATTCTGACAGCCTCTTTTCTCCCTTTTAAGTATGTGTAAAGATACGCTAGGGAGTCTTTACTGAACCCATACGCTCCAAATTTGGCTATTAGTAAGTCGTGTGGTATGCTGTCGAACGCTTTCGATAAATCTTTTAGCAAAGCACCGACTAAGAAATCATTGTCAAGATTTGAGCGCTATTCCTCTAACAATCTGATTAATACATGCAGAGGGCTGTGATTTATCTTGTATGCAGAAAGAAAAACAGATATTATTTTTTCTATGAACGGGACAATCTGCTGTCTTAAAGCCTTTTCATAAATCTTTGAGATTGTATTAAGAATACTGACAGGCCTGTAGTTCTTCGCTAGCGCGCAATTGTCTCCTTTGTATAAGGGAGTGATTGCAGCCATTTTTGCACGATCTGGCAATGCCCGTTCAAAAATGCTTGCGTTTATGGCTTTCGCGATTGGAACGTCTAGAACGTTTGCAGCAAGTTTTATCAGCTTAGGAAACAGCTGATCTTCCCCAGTGGATTTGTGTTCATCTAAACTGTGCAATAGTTTATTTACTTCTCCCACAGAAACTTCCAGAAATTCAAAAATATGATTATCATTAGGATTAAGGTATCCTGAGATTTTATTGCGATGATGCTCGGGTGATTACGGTACGCTTCCAGAATGTGTTGGACAAGCTTGTCTAAGTCATCGTGTGGAAAATCTATCGAGCAGTCTATTGGTTTACGGCCGCAGCTACTTTCAAAGATATTAATGTAGTGCTTGTTAAAGTCATTTCAGTTAGTTCTTGTGTGTCGAAAACGATATTTTTAAGGTCAAATAGCATAATGTCTTCCTGCAAATTGTTGCCCTTATTACTTACGTAATCAAACGATATCATCCAACCTTTACGTCAGACCCTTAAGTTGCCCCACCCTACCAATAGACATTCTTCTGTATGTGACCCATCATCATCGTAAGAACCTTAAGTTGCCCCACCTTACCATTACACATTCTTTGTATGTAAGCCATGATCTTCGTCAGACCCTTAAGTTGCCAATCCTATCATTAAGACATTCTTAATTCAGTTTACTCTTAACACTTACTTACGATCCAAAGATAGCGTGCTACCTGTTTTCGTATTGCAGCATGTTGCCGGTAAGTGGTCTATTGTACAGTTCATAACTGTCAAGTGTCTTGACGGGTTAATGGTGCCGCGCCTTACCGTGGCTTGTTTGTAATGTCAGTGCATGCCTGCTATATAAATGAAACGACGAGTTCCAGTAGCAGTAGGATCTAGGAACCGGTACTCATCGTAGTATCTCAGGCTATTTTTAGGTCGACCTCCAGAATACTAGCCGGACTACGGATAGTTATAGCTATTCATCGATAGATAATGACAGCAGTAAGCGCCAATTATAGTTCTTTAACTTGTGTTAGAACGGATGTGTTTAGCTCTAAGCTTGTAGAAATATTGTGAGTTAGCGATTGGAAAAATGCTACCTGTACGATTAAAGGCTTTATTTTCAAACATTGTATTTTAGTCTTATCACTAAACCAGAGATCCTACCAAATTCCGTCGAAGAAGCCAACGTTAGTCTGAAGACACCTTGCTGACTTTACAAATTGACTTACTTCAAAATATTTATGGTACAAGCAACAAGGTTCCCGTACTTGACTAACCGCCGTCTGATTCTGTCCTCGTTCCCGCAGTAAGATAGGCTTCTATTCTTCGCTCCTGTTGTTTATCAGGCATGATTTCTGCATTTGTGCATGCTGCGGTAGGCTATGGACGTTGTTCGCTTAGCGCTGGACGTGTTCTCGTTTGTGCGATAGCGCCTCTGTTGGTTCACTGCCAGTTTGCGAATTAGGATGCATGCTATCTAGGCTTCTCTGCTGTGCAAGCGAAGTGTTATTTACTATTTCTACGCCTTTGCTAACTCATAATGTCGAGCTATTTAGAGAAGGACATCGTTAGGTTTAGCAAGTCCATTTGAGGTTACTATAAGCAGCTGAGACATATCAAACGCCTTCTTACTTCCATCCCGAAACCAGAAGAGGTTGAATTAAGTGGTCTTGAGGAATCTTTAACTGCATAGGTTTAGTTGAGAGAACCATGCATTATTGATTGAGCTCGGGATCAGAGACTTTGAACATGCTATCGCTACTGTAAGATCTAGTCACGAAGAAATGGGTAGGCTATTTAGGGATTTAAACGAAGATCTTAATAGTATCTCCGATAGGGAATCCGTTTGTGAGGATAAAGGTCCTGCTAACCTCGGAAATAATGAAGCTAATGCCGCAATCTTGCAGTTCCTCAGGAGCAGCTCATGTAGCAAAGTAAGCAACAAATCTTTTCAGCTTCTTGGGGAGGCGATTTCTCAGACCCTATGGTTAAATAGAATAGGGCCCCAAGAGGTTGAAGTTTTTCATGGAAACCCCTTAGATGTTTTGGGATGGGATGTAGCATTCAAAAATCTCATTGAGTGCGTGGCAGTTGCAGCCAGCTTAGACTACACTTTCTAGAAAAATACGTTGGAGGGCCAGCCAAGGAGGCAATTAAAGGGTATTTTTTACTAACACTTCTTCAGTTTATGAGAAAGCAATGGTTGTCTTAAGAAATAGGTTTGGATCTGACTTCGCCATCGCAGCATTCTTTCGCGAACGTCTACATATGTGGCCTGGCATTAAGGGATCAGATTTCAAGGCTTTACAGAATTACGCTGACTATTTAGGGCAGTGTTTGAGTGCAATGGAGCAAAAGAGTTAAAAATTCTTGACGATTTAAAGCAAAATGTTTTAATGGCATCAAGGTTGACGGAGTGGCTGGGTAACAGATAGAAACGAAAAGCTGTCGATCATAGAAGTAGCACTGGCAAATACCCAAACTTTCTTGAGTTTGTTGAATTCATTAGTACCGAATCTGATATTTTGAATGATCCTTTCCTGTCGAAACTAAGTGTTACTAAAGGAAAAGACCAATCGCATAGCGACAAAACTGTTTTGCAACGAAGGCATTTCGGCTATTATGGCGCGTGCTTCGTGCATAATTTGTGAAGGGGATTCTCACCAGGCAGCCAATTGTAAGAACTTGGCGAGCCAATCTTATGAGAAACTCGGTTGCCCACAGCAAAGGTGCTATAGGCAAAAAGATTAGCCTCAGGCTAACCACCCCGACTTGCAAAGACAACGTTTTAAGTAGTCAGAAAATTTCTAATTTGTGCATCCGAGGCTATACGTCAAGATAAGTCATAAGGTTACCGCATGTCTACTCTCAAGATAACATCCCCATTGACAAGAGCCACATTCCGACTTCAGATGTTGCCAGATTGTGTAAGCATCTGCTTCACATAGCAGATGAAGGACTTATTATTGGGTACGACGCTGCTTATGCTATGTTTCCCGCGCTTTCGGTGAAGTCAGATGACACCACACTTCCCTATACGGTTAAAACTCCACTTTGCTGGTATATTGTTGGAACTGTTCAGGCAGGCAATAGCAATCAAGTTACCAATCACCGCATGGCGAGAATCGAGTTACCTAACCATTACCACGCAGCCAAGGAGCCATCTAAAGTGGCTTTTGAATTCACTAAAAATCTACCAACCACGAAATCTATTCTTGACGCCATTAAACAAGATTGTATTGAAATGGAAATAGAAAAAAAAACAGTCAAAAGTAAATGTCCCATGAAGAACAAAAATTTCTGAGATTGTTAAGCGAGAATATAATAAACAAAAATGAAACAGGAAGCTTGCAAATGCCATTGTCATTTAAGGTAAGGTCACATTTGCCTGACAACAAGGTGCAAGTTATGCAGCGCATAGACAAGTTGCGAGGATTATTTTGTTTTCATGGATGACACCATTTCCAATAAGCATGTGGAAGTAGCGCCCAATACAAGTCAGTTAGGGGAAGCATGTTATATACCGCATTTCGGAGTGCGCCATCATAAGAAGCCAGACAAGCTTCGAGTTGTGTTCGATTGTAGCGCAAGATTTTTTAGCACGGCCCTCAATGATTACTTGTTGATTGGGCCAGACCAAATTAATAGTTTAATTGGAGTTTTGCATCGCTTCAGGTTAGGAACGGTAACAGTGATGGGGGACATTCACAGAATGTTCCATTCGTTTTTGTGACACCCTTTGACAGGGACTTCTGACGATTCCTTTGGTTTAAGGATAGGAGCATGAATGAGATTGTCGAATACCGAACGTTTATTCGTCTGTTTGGGGCACGCTCAAGCCCGGGGTTGGCGTCGTTTGGTTTTAGGCAAGCTTCAGATGCTACCGACGATAGTGTTGACGTTAGTGAGAACGCCAAACATCTTGCAAAACTCTTTGTACGTCGATGATGCTGTGTTTTCGTGTGACTCTGAGAACGAGATGATTGATGTCGTGAAGGAAGCTATTCGTGTGTGTGCGAACTTTAATATGAGACTTCATAAATGGGTCTCAAACAGTGAAGTAGTTTTAGGAGCTATTCCTAATTCCGAGAAAGCGCATTTAACGAAGCCCATGGATCTGGATGCAATAACAGGGTCGATGGAACGGGTCTTTGGAATACAATGGTGTACCGTGAGCGAAAGTTTTCAGTTTTGTTTAGATGATGGGAAAAAGCCCTGCACTAAGAGAGGAGATTTGTCCTTTATCGCAAGGATATTTGATCCCCTAGGGTTTTCGGCACCTGTTGTTTTATGGGGTTAGCATATTTTGCAAGATCTTTGTCGAGAAGGCCAAAATTGGGACGCAGATGTGAGCGAGAAAATACTTCATAACTGGGAGGCCTTCGTTAAAGATCTCTGTCTTTTAATTGATCTAAAAATCCCGCGCTGTTTTGTTCCTAAGAACTTTGGAAAAATCAAGCTCTCAGAATTACATCATATCTTTGATGCTTCCACTGTAGGGATTGGTCAGGTCTCCTACTTAAGAATTGTCGACAGGTTTGAAAACCACGTTGCATTCGTTTCGGCAAAGGCCAGAGTAGCGCCCAGGAAACCCGTTACCATGCCACGCATGGACTTGCAAGCCGCAGTTATGTCCGCAAAAATGTCTACGTTCCTCAATAAGGAGTTGCCGCTGTCTTGTACTTCCCACCATTTCTGGACAGATTGAAAGATCGTTTTAGGGTACATCAAGAATGATACCAGGAAATTTCACATGTATGTTACGAATAGGATTAATCTAATTTGGGCAGAACCTGGCCAGTGGCACTTCATTCCTGGCCGCCTTAATCCAGGTGACATGGCGTCTCGAGGTTGCAACGTTCAGGAGTTATCTAGTTCCCCTTGGTTCCTAGGTCCTGAATTTCTTTTGAGATGTAAACTTATTGCCACGCCCATTGGAAGTCGCAGAACTAGAACTTTCAGACACGGATCCGGAAGTAAAGGCGTGGCACTTCAGAGATTTTTGAACCTTTTTGGGTCAAAATCTTCAGTTAAGCTTAAGGTAAAGGCTAAAAATATAATCATTAAGTGACTGCAAATTGCCGCCTTTCCAGAATACTCCGGTCTCCAAAGTCAACTTCAAATTAGTAAGTCTAGCCCCATTAGGAAGCTAGATCTCTTTGTTGACAAAGAAGGACTGCTAAGAGTTGGTGGACGCATAAGTGCGGCAGATTTGTTCTATGATCAAGTTCATCCTTTGATCTTACCTAAAAATTCCCGTATCTCTAATTTGATTATCGAAATGCGCCATGAGCAGGTCATGCATCAGGGCAAGGGTATCACTATGCAGGAAATTAAGGCTCAAGGATGCCATCTTATAGGCGCGTCTACCACTGTAGCCAAGCACATCAACGTCTGTGTTGAATGCCGTAAACAACGCAGACCTTTAGAAAGCCAAAAAATGTCTGATCTGCCGATTTAGAGACTCACGTCTAGTCCTCCATTTACATAGGTTGGAGCAGACTGTTTTGAACCCCTCCTTGTTATGGATAATCGCAAAGACATAAAGCGCTACGGCGTTTTGTTTACCTGTATGGCATCCAGGGCAATCCACCTATGAGGTATTGGACGACATGACAAGTAGTGATGTCGTGAATGCAGTGATGCGACTTATAGCTATAAGAGGGCCCATTAGACAGCTAAAGTCCGGTAAGGACTCCAATTTTATTGGAGCAGCGAACTAGTCTAAATTTCAAAGAGCAAAGTTTCTTTCTGAATACCAACATCGATTTCGTCTTTAACACGCTCCGTGCAAGCCATCAAGGAGGTGTTTGGGAAAGACAAATTTGCATTGTACGTAGCGTTTTAAGCTAAATGCTTTCCCTCACACGGGGCATTGTTGATTCTACTAAGCTGCGAACATTCATGCAAGAAGCCAAGGCCAGAGTTAACTCAAGGCCGCTGACTAATGTAGTTGGTGACATAGCCCCAATAACTCCTAACATGTTACTAACCATGAAGACAAAGATAGTTCTCCCTCCGCCTCCTGGATAGTTTGAAGAGGCCGATCTATACTCCAGAAAGTGGTGAAAAAGAATTCAAAGTTTGTCAAGCACCTTAGGGGTTCGCTGGTTTATGGCATACTTGCTTACCCTTCAACAAAGATCGAAATGGCAACATGAAAAGCCGAATGTAAAAAAAGGAGACAATGTAATTGTAAAAGAAGAAAACGTAATGAGAAATAAGCAGCCCTTGACAAACGTTGTTACAGTAAGTCTAGGCAAAGATAACTTGGTTAGACATGTCAAACTACAAATGGAAGACAGGGATCTTGATTCCAAAGGAAAACGATACAGCGAGCCAAGGTTTTTTGAGCGGCCTATTCATACGATTGTCGTTCTCTGCTCATCTTAATTCTCCTTATATGTGCTGGAATCGTGCCGCGATTTTCCAAGGCGAAGAGTGTTATGATCCTACCACCCTCTTTGTCAGACCCTTACGTTACCCCACCCTATTATTAGATAATCTTCTGTATGTAATCCAAGATCTTCGTCAGACTCTTAAGTTGCCCCACCCTACTCATAGCACTTACTTGCGAACCCAACGATAGCGTGCTACCTGTTTTCGTATTGCAGCATGTGGCCGGCAAGTGGTCTATTGTACAGTTCATAACTGTCTAGCGTCTTGAGGGGTTAATGGTGCCGCGCCTTTACGTGGCTTGCTTGTAACGTCAGTGCATGCCTGCTATATAAATGGAGCGAAGAGTTCCAGTAGCAGTACGATCATAGAACCAGTACTGATCGTAGTATCTCAGCCTATATTTAGGTCGACCTCCAGAATACTAGCCTGACTACCGATAGTTGTAGCTATTCATCAATAGATAATGACAGCGGTAAGCATTTATAGTTCTTTAACTTGTGTGAGGACGGATGGTTTAGCTCTTCAAAGCTTGTAGAAATATTGTGAGTTTGCGAATGGCAAGGCGTTACTTGTCCGATTAAAGGCTTTATTTTCAAACCTTGTATTTTAGTCTTACGATGGTGGTAGAAGAATTACTAGGAGAAATTACAGTTGTTTTTACACGGTCACAATCTCCCTCACCCTACACCGTCGGCAGTAACAAATAGTATCAATGAGTCTTAGTAAACAATTTAAGTAGCTCTGGAAACTGGGGTTTTGCTTAGTCCTATAGGAGATCTCAATAGTCTCAACAAAAGGCTATTTGTGAGTAGTGAATCTACATCTAATGAGGACATAAAGAGGGATGCATATTTGTTGCAAAAATTACTGGCAAATTGGAAAGAGTCCTTTTCTGTGTATTCGCTTGTTGTCATAGGCTCCAAAACAGTTACCAAGTATTTTGCTAGCTTAACGTGGGAGTGCCCATGGAAGAAATGATAAGCCTAAGCTTAGGAAAAGCACTTTATTAATCCTTGTGCACTTTAGCTAGCCCACATATTCCACCTTATCTTGAAACACATGGTGAAAGGTTATAATAAGTTTCTAGGTCTATCAACTCTTCTCTTTAAGTTTCCTCAACACGACGCTGACTTGTTGATTCCAGATATAGTTACAGTCTTTGCCATCTGGCATAGCAATCCTTTAAATCTTACTACCTTCACAGCGATTCCTCCAGTTTTATAAATAAATGCTGATTTACCCAGGATAATCAATGACTTGCCTTTATCAATATATGATTGTATCCTTTTTTTAGTTTTTTAAGTGCTTCCAACTAATCAGATGTGAGGCTTTGTACAAGAGATGGACTGTATGAGCGGAGCATGTGATAAGCCAAATTTTTCAGATAAAGCCAAATTAAGGCCTTTAATAAGTAAACGCTCTTAAACTAAGTAAATTTCTGTAAAGAAAAATTGTAAATAATCTTCTCAGGATTTTTTTAATCTTCTGAAAGGAAACACAAGAATTCAAGACCTGGACAATTGGATTATGCGTGTTCGAATCCGCATTCTTCCTCTACGTTATAACGTGACCTATTGAAACACTACTAACGTGTATATCTAGTTTACTCACATGAAAGAATATTTTAATGACGTCAAAGAAATGCTGAAATATATATATATATATATATATATATATATATATATAATATGCATATATATATATACATTCATATTTTATGTGTGTTTGTGTGTATATACATAATTTAATGTGTATGTTTGTATGAGTGTATGCCCGTGTGAAAAGTTGTAGCTCTTCCTTCCTCAGCCATTATCACGTCAATGACGTGAGAATTGAGCGGCTGCATTGAGACCTAATTGCTTACGGTTTAGATTCAATTATTTAAAAGCTTAAACTACGGCATACTTTCTCCCAAGCCGACAATAGTTCTAAGTGCCTTGTGGCCAATACACTCAAATTCACGACTTTAGACCTGCTGCTGCAGGCAATAACGTCTTTTGTACATTGCTTGTCTTAGATGAGAGGAAAGGTTTGGAGTATTCTTCCAATCGCGATTGGATTAGGCGAGAGCTTTGCCAATCAAAATCAATTGCCTGTCATTTGCACGAGGTTTCTTTAAGTTCATGCTGGTATTTTGCTAATTAATAAATGAGGTCGTCACTGCAACAAGTAAATTCTGAGGAAAGCAATTCGAAAGCGAGAGCTTCCGCATATTTTCTACTTTGAGGGATAATTTCTGGTTGTTGTTGGTGGTTATGGGCGTTTCATATTTGAAAACTCGGTATGACAATTTTAACATATGCTAAAATGTGATAAAACTTCACTGATCTCTTAATTGTTATCTAACTGAGAACGCTCCAATAGCCTCATCGGTTTTTGTTTCGGATTGTTTTTAGGAGGTGGAGGCATCTTTGGATTTGTGCCATCTGTCACAAATGAGACGGCGTTTCTTTATCGATACCAACAACTGGACAGAGAAACTACTCCAAACTTCACGTTGCAAATTCTCGCCACGAATCTAGATGGAGAATACAAGGCTTGGACGAACGTGACCGTCATTGTCGAAGACGAAAATGATAACCCTCCCGTTTTCAAGCAAAACATTTACGAAGTCACCGTGGACGAAAATGCCACGGTAGGAACGGTTGTGGTTCAGGTGGTCGCGGACGACAGGGATCTATTCTCCACCATTGAATACTTCATCATACCAGGATCTTCATCGCCGACGTTCACTATCGACAGATGGAGCGGGATTATCACTACCAAAGGGCCACTAGATAGGGAGACTCGATCTTCATTTGTCTTGTTTGTTCGCGCTTTTGATGGTGAGTTCTCGGGCTACACCGAACTCTATGTGAACGTCGGTGATGTGAACGACAACGCGCCTTTCTTCAGAGTTCTTCAGTACGAGCAACGAGTATCGGAGAAGGTGCCACCAGGCTCGTCCATACTACAACTATCAGCCTTCGATGCAGACGCCGGTGCCAACGCGGCGCTAACTTACACGATCGTCTCTGGAGATCCGTTGAACTATTTTTACATCACAGACCGTGGCATGCTCTCGAATACCCGCCCCATCGATTATGAGGAGACCCCTACGTTCTCGCTGGTTGTGAGCGTCAACGACAATGGTGTGCCTGTTCGATACGCGGTGCAAACTGCATCCGTTGCCATAGAGATCTTGAATGACAATGACAACAAACCAAGATTCGATGTGTCATCGTACTCAGCAACAATTGCTGAGAATGCTGCGACCAAGACCACTGTTCTTAAAGTCGTCGCCAAAGACCCTGACGGTATGAGCATTTTATTCAAGTGTACTATGGGTTGGTTATAAATGATTCGTTGGTAAATCATGCCATACTCCTTAATGACTGCAACTAATATTTTCATGTTGGTCAGGCAATTACGGCCTTGATAATCATAATTTTAGCAAGCTGCTCTGTCAGTTAATATGTGCATGTGCGTGTATTTGTGTGTGTATTTGCGTGCGGATAAGTTTTTTTCTGACTCGAATTGTAGTTTTAACTACATTCACCTATTTAAGAGGGCTCCAATAAAATTTGTGAATTAAATATTATTCTCTTCACGTAAAAAAATAATTTCCAGAAACATTTTTGCTTAGCTATTAACTTAACCAGCCCTTTTCTTAAGTTTTGCCTGTCTTCACTGTTTGCGTGATCGACAGGATTGTGGTGGATTCAAGATAAAAATGTTGGGAATGGCAACTGTGGCTGCTGAAACAGGGTGGCGACCTTTGCAGATGCTGTGCCGTCGTCAATAGTATCAGTAAAACGGGCCGATGGTGCCCAGAACACCTATTGAATATAAGGCTAGTTTCTCTCTCCTGCCAGGATTAAACCTTACCTCGGTTCAAAGCCTTTTGCTCCAGCCGACGGAGTCAAGCAGTTGTAGCCAAACGGTTCTGTAGAGAGTCATCCGAGATGTTATGACCCGTAAGGGGACCAGCTAGGCCAGACGTTGACCTCCAGAAGGATGCTTACCTTTTAAACGGCATGTTCGCGATCAAATGGCTAGCCGTACGTACGTTTGTCCCGGCTAAGGGACTCGTCAGAGACCTTTGGTTGGAGGCTTAACTGGCCAAGCAACGGCTTGGAGTCCCATTAAGAACTCGAAACCCCTGGAGACCTCGAGCGCAGTCTCACGAGAAGATAAGCTCTCAAGCGAACAGCTGCATGATATTGTCACAGTTTCAGCAGCCTGCCCCCAAATCACTTGAGCATTGCCAGCTACGCTGCACGCGGGAAGAATCCCTTGTATAAAATCAAAATGTTTCCGATCTTACACTATCCACGCGCAGTTCTCTAGCCATATAGTGTGATACACCAACGTTGGTGAACGACGCTGGCGTTGCATTCGAAGACATATATAGTATTCTAAATTTTAATTTTACAGGAAATATTCCCAATTACACCTTTCTGAATAGTTATTTTCATATCTGTTAAGAAGTTCGTCACTTGAGTAGTTGAAGGCGTTAATCGATGGCCTCTATTTAGGTGACCGGATTATATATGCGATCGCAAATCGGAACGAATCCATGCCGTTTAAGATGAACCCTAATACTGGAGAAATAACCTTGGATGGGGTACTCGACTATGAGAAGGTGGAAGTTTATTTTATGAAGGTCGAAGCAAGCGATGGGCGAATTCCTCCGTTGACAGACCAAACTGATGTGTTTGTTTACGTCACCGATGTGAATGACAACGCACCGGTCTTCAATATCACGCGGAGAACTGTGACGAGGCTAGAATCTCCAATAGTGGATTTCGTAGTGGCGACTGCGGTTGCCTATGACTTGGACAGCGGTTTGAATGGAATGATCCGGTATCGGATCTTGTCGGGAAATTCCGGCGGAACTTTCACTGTGGATCCTGTTTCAGGTTTGTGAAGTTGTTCTGATTTCCCATACGATCTAAGCAATTATGATTCGCTCTCGCTCTTTGTTAGTTCGGTAACACTCACACGTCAGGTGGGTCCATAATTGATATGCCCAGATTGAGGACCACATCCACAAATATCTCATAGGCGATTTGATGCGAAATTTCGGTTTAACTGAGTAAATGTGATTGAAATAAGATATATATATATATATATATATATATATATATATATGCATATCTAGAAAACATTTATATGATATATATACATATATATATATATATATATATATATATATATATATGCATATATATA
>QQSS02193214.1:0-12914 GCA_003687565.2 Craspedacusta sowerbii
TCTCATTCTGTGGCGCGTGGATAAACACGACAAAGCGGATACTATCTACATCTGTTTTTCATAAGCCAACGGACACTAGTCTCCTACTGCACTTCCAGAGTAATACGGACGTTCGGTACAAGAAATGTTTAATCAAGTCCATGCTGTACAGAGCGTATCGTTTGAGTAGTGATTGGTCCGCCTATAATAAAGAAGTCGAACATTTGCGTACATCATTTCTAAAGTTGGCCTACCCGTCAGCTTTATTTGACGGGATTGTACTTGGCTTTGTCGAAAACTGCATTACCCGCCAGCGTAACTTGAATGACAGTCTCACCGATGAGATCGTATGATTCGTTATTCCTTGTAAGGATGATAAGAGTGCGCGCACCCAAAAGCACCGTCTAAATGATCTGGCATGTAAATTACGGGTACAATTTTAGCTAATATTCACGAGCAGAAAAATTGGCGAAAGTTCTAGACCAAAGGAAGCAAAGCCAAAGATTGTGATTCAACAATGCGCTGTTTACGAATTTCAGTGTGGCCAGTGCGACGCTGGCTATATCGGTATGACAACGCGCCACCCGCACCAAAGCATCGAGGAACACAAGCAACAGTCGAGCTCAATTGGTCGACACCTGGCTACTCATCAATTGCCGATCGATTCTTCACGCCTGCTTCACAAATCTGCGCAGGTGTCGCTCCAAGTGGGAGTGTCTGCTAAATCAGAGCTTGATCGTCGCGCACCATAAATTCGCCAACTCACTTAACTTACAGTCAAACTCGATTAAGTTGAACTTTTTTTAGCTCGACTTTGAAGATGTGACTCTGGCGATGTGTGGTCTGCTTGTTTTTTTTTTTTTTTTTGTTTTTTTTTTGTACTCTTGTTCGTTTAGTCTGAAGATGGTCCAAGAAAAGACCGAAACGCCACAAAAATTATAAGTTTTATTCTTTGCTTTGAAGGTTTCGGTAATCAATTACCATTTTCAACTAGCAAAACTAAATCACTGCACACTATTTATGAAACGGAGGCGTAAACACACAAATCGTTCCAATAAGGATGGTTAAAAAAACGCATGAAACAATAAACTTTGAATCCACCGGAGAATAAAACAAAATTGACAATTAGAAACTTGATTATAACTGATTGTACACTATTACCGACGAAAAAAGCATCGTAACGTGGCAGCATCACACTTTTAATAGGCAAAGAGAGAGCGAGAAGAGAGAAAGAGGGACAAAGAGATGTAAAGTTAGGAAGTTAGAATCTTGATAGAGAGAGAGAGAGATAAAATTAGATGGTTAACTACGTATTCAATGACAGCTTACCTAGCCTCCTTCAACCTCCTCTGGAAGTCCTTGGCCGCTTGATCTAAAAAAGAAAAGCACGTTTTTGAGCACGCAAGTTTACAATCGCTATCGTGGAGGTGCTTCCACACATAAGAGTGTTTGTCCTTACCTAGGTAATCCTCGTCCCGAGTTGTGCATAGCCTGGAGGTTTCTCCAATGTAACCGGCATTACAACCTGTACAAGAAAATTTGTATACAAATCCAGATCGAGATCACTTAGGAAAGCAATCTTTTGTGCTAAAGTAAAAAGCAGTTTCAAAAGATGTGAAAATGAACTTTATGTGGCCTTACAATAAGTATTTCATGTTGCATGAATTTTCCGGTTTGTGACTTTGGAAATGAAACCCAAGTATAGAAGTTTGAAATAGCGTATCTGAGTCACATTCCCATCTTTAGGTTGTTGCTCTTGTGGATCCAATTTAGCATGTAAATATGATTTAATGCATCTGCTCACAAGGAATTCCGGGAGATGGTTCTGAATGAAAATTTTAATAACTTTCATTATATCCACTTGAATCCCGGGCCATGAATTTTGAATACACCTTCAATTAGAGCCTTAATTAATTCAACCTTATGAAACTTGGCACACAGCCTTCGAAAATTCAGCAAAAGTCCGGTAAAAGTGCTCTTTCGGAAAATAGAAGTGAGATAACCTTTGTCTGTAGTGCGATCAATAAGAACATTAAAAAACGGTAACTTACCTTCCCTGCAGTAAATTCTATTTTCTATTTTCTATAATTTTTTCACCCATCGATGTTTTATCACGATGGGTTAGCCTTAGATTTAAACTTGTTATGCAGATGGGATTTTACACATCTCCTGATGAGGCTCTCGGGGAAAGGATTTCTCGCTAAAAAAAAACGGTAACTTTTTCTAAATCTGCGTGGAACCCAGACCAGGGACTACAAATTTTAAATAAGCGATTAACGAGGGTTTTTATCAAGTCAATCTTACATGAAATGGTGCAGAGGCTGTAAAAGTTAGTGAGTAGACAGGTAAATGTCGCTTTACGGTAAATAGTAGTGGTGAAACAGTTCGTGTTTAATACTGCCATGTGGCGTTTTAAGATTAGCAGATTAGTAGCTTTGGTTGATCTTGTATCCCTTTGGGCAAAACGATATTGTCAATGCAAGCTCCAATTTTTTTAGCACTGCGCTTGGCTTACCACAAGGCTCACTTTTAAGTCCCCAATTCAACCTCATTTTGATAAACAGTTTTCAGAAATATTTATCGTTTGGTTTGCACTACACTGTTAAGGTAAGTTGCAGGGGTAACTTACGGAAAGTAGCTTTCAAACTTACCAGACAGCTAACTGACGTAAGTAACATACCATTATTTTCCCTTAGTTGTGAGTGCAGCAATATCACGAATAAAAAATGAGATCATTAACATCCAAAATCACTTACTACACTTTAGGTTGCGTCATGGTAAGTTCTAGATGTACTTCTTTACTTTTTTTACTCTACTCCCTGTTTTGCACGTAGACTTACTTTTACATGCTAAAAATTTTACTTTAAACCCTTCATAACTTGTTTAATCAAGGACCGTAACATCGAGCAAACTATTATGCAGAAAGCTGCTGCCGAGTTGTGTCGAGGTTCACTATATCGGCACTAGGTCGAAGACTCTACAAAGGAACTAAGAACTGCGAGCGAGATAACTCTTACTGCTACACTAACTAGTTTTTCCTTAACTACTACAAATATATTTACATTGTCATGGATTGCTCCATGATTGACAACGAAGATCCGCATTGCTCAACAAGCAGCATGACTAGTGCCTACTATAATTGTAAATATTGCACGATCTGTAAGCGGATCCTAACACATTTATAAGCAGTCAGGAAACTACTTGACAAGTATAGAGATTTAGCTTAATGGAGTCTTAAGTACATTTTTGGAGTTGGTTTGTTATGACAAGTTAGTATATAAAGGCGGAAAATGTAAGGAGACGGTGAGAGTAGAGGCTGAGTGTAGAAGTAGCGTTGAGAAACAAATAGTCTAAC
This sequence comes from Craspedacusta sowerbii, assembly GCA_003687565.2. Classification (NCBI taxonomy): domain Eukaryota; kingdom Metazoa; phylum Cnidaria; class Hydrozoa; order Limnomedusae; family Olindiidae; genus Craspedacusta; species Craspedacusta sowerbii. The sequence continues at coordinate 3,335 of QQSS02193214.1, forward strand.
AGTGATTCCAGTTTTCTTTCTATGTCCTCGAACCGAAGAAACTCTACATACATGTTGTATTTATACAGGTCAAGGAGGAAGTCGTTCTATAGCCACTGTCCAATGGAAGGAGCAGGGTGATTAGGGTTAAGGTCCATCCCTGGTCACTTTCTCGTCCTTGACCCAGCTTGAGTGTATTGCTGTCCTCGACCCAGCTTGACTGGAGCCCAGGTACTTCCTCATCCCTTTGATCAGTTTACTGGAGCCCAGGCGCTTTCTCCTCCATGCTGGGAGAAGGGATGCGTACTCCAGGTGTATCTTGGGCAATCCCAGGGCGCGCGCGGATGTCCGGACGGCGCGTCGCACTGGTGCTCGAGTCGTCACTGCGCATTGTTCTGGCGAAGCAGTGTGCTTGTCGGGCTAGTGCGTTGAAAGTTCAAGGGGATACAGCTTCGAGATTGGGTTATTAGTAACCATGCCAGGTCGACTTCTTATTGTTGCTGATCAAATCAGGCCATCAATACCAGTTGTAACTTCGGTAGCCTTTGCCAGTGGCCAGTGAATTCGCTTGTCCGTGTCCGAGTGTACCAGAACCAGGTCGTTGTGTTTGTCGTACTGCACCACGAGCGTCAAGCTGCTCGTGACCCTCTCGTAGCAACAATAGGTAATAGTCTTTCCAGCGTCGCCAGAATTGCGAAATTACTTTGTGAAGGTTATGTAGGCGTGTCCTAGCTTCTTGCGCTGACTGTGTGCAGGGCGGGTCGTTAATCTCGTTCAGCTCCATAACTTGTGTAGGTAGAGGCGTTAAGGCTCTGCCGTAGTGAAGGTGTGACGGTGTTAACGGCAGCGGTTTGTCGGGACTATTGGTAGGCGCTGTTAGAGGACGATCGCTGATGATGGCTTCTGCTTCTACGACGAATGTGTGCAGTTCGTCCAACGTCACGGTAGACTTTCCCAAGGCCTTAAGCAAGGCGTTCTTCGTAATACCGATTAGACATTCATAGAAGCCGCCAAACCAAGGTGCAGCCTTTGGAATGGACGACCACTTGATCTTGTTAGTCGCCAGAAACTGGGCGAACGGTTCGGCTTGCAGGATTCTCTAAACATGTTGGTTAGCAGAGACGAATGTCGAAGAATTATCGGAAATAACTTGCGAAGGCAGCGATCGTCGTCAGGCAAAGCGTTTAAATGCACGGAGGAAAGCGTCGGTTGACATATCTGAAACGAGTTCTAAATGGAGATTGGGAGATACCTCTCAAGTAAAAGGACAAATGTAACGCTTTTATTTCTCGACTGACCATTCTAGAAGTAGAGAGCGCCAGTGAAGTCTACCCCCGTTACTGTAAACGGGGGCACTTCTAGTAGTCTGCAAGCAGGCAGGGGCAGTTGCACGGGAGTGGCTTAGGGTCTACAATTTATCTTTAGGCAGGTCACACACTGCAGTAGAACTAACTTAACACGCTGTCGAACTTTAGGATCCAGCGGGTCTAACGAAGATGTATGATTGTTGCTGCGATGTTAGCATGCATCATCTTTGAGTGCGCCTTTCTAATAAGTAGTGTTGTGAAAGGGTCCTGTGAGGGTAGAAGAATAAGAAATTTTGTTAGGTAAGGCAATGACGCATTGTCCAATGGATGTTTCGTCCTAATTACGCCATGCTCATCGAGAAACAAATGAAGCTGTCTCACGAGATTCGTAGCCTGTCCACTGACCTCTCTCGAAAAGTACCTGCGTTGTGCATCACGAGTCTAGGAAAGTTCGGCATCGGAGACGGCATCTGGAGATGAAAATCTTCACATAGGACTTCACTCGCAGTAGCTTATCTAGTGAAGACAAGCGATCAATGTCAATCGCATATGATAAGCCAAAAGCATGCGAATCACCGGAGTTACTGTCCGAAGCGGCAAAGGCGAAAACTTGAGAAGGCGATTCCTGAATATCAGGACTTGTGCATTTTGGAGACATAAAATAGGGAATGTTGGGGTGCTGTACACTGTCTACAGAATCGTCACAGGAGATCCAGTGAAGGACTATTTGGTTTTCGGTCCATAAAATAAAAGAAGCGATGTACAGCGGCGATGTTTGCATTGCATTTGTAATGTATTTCGCTAACCTTGCACCGATTAATGTTGCCATCAGGTCCAGGCGCAGCAAAGTCATCTTCTTGAGCGGTTTGACTCGAGTTTTTGCCATTACTAGGGACACAAAGTTCTTGCATTTAAGGTATGCTGCAGCTTCGTACACGCTGGGGCAGAAAGCATTAAGGTCTGCTGGCTCGTTATGTAAGCCTTCAAAATACTTGTGGTGGAAAGTAGTATGGCCGACAGCGCATAAATCTGCAAAAATCTCATGCCACTGGCTAATTCAGCAGTAAGAGGATGGTCCCAGGTGCAGTTATTTAACCATAGTTTCTGTATAAAAATCTTTGCTTTCACGCTAACAAGGGACAGGACAGCCACCGGGTCAAATAATGCTAGCTTCGTTACGTCTCGTTTGGCTGGACTGGTAGTCTGATCGCTAGTCCAGTTCCTTGGTTCTGGAAAGGTTATGTAATGTGCGTTTGTGTCCCATTTAAGTCCAACTGCATTCACCTTCGCATCGTTATCGCCATTGTTATCTGTGGTAATGAGGCGGTGAAGAGTAGCGTCATTGGTCGCCCATGAGCGTAATTGAAACCAGGGTTGCGCATGATTGCGTTGGCTTGGCGATAGAATTCTAGGGCATTCTGCGAGGGGTAATTTCGAATTCTGCCAGCGCTCACTCCGATCAGAAGATTGTCAAAATACAGATTCTTTTGAATGCATTCGGCTACTGTATTTGGATAACGAGAACGATGTTTTCTGAGAACGGATCTCAAAATAAAAGGAGAGCTAGTGGAGCCAAAGAGAAATGATTTGAATCTATATGTATCAAACTTGCTATGGGGATCATTTGCTCACTTAGCTGCAAGAACTTGGTAAAGTTGTGATCATCTTGATGCAAGTGCAGATTGAGGAAACCCTTCTCTATATCGCTTGTGCATGCGTGTGGAAGCGGAGCAAAATTGTAACCAAGTCGTTTGCTAATGCTGTGCCTGGCGCTAAGCAGTCGTTGAAGCTTGGAGCATTTCTTGAGATGCACCTGCAGTCGTACACGACCCTGATTGGAGTGGTGGGACTTTCTTTCTGAACGCTGTGATGCGGGAGGTAATGTCCTTCTTCTGTATTGTCATTATCACTTTCTCTATAAAGTCTTTGTGCAGTTGATCTTGTATTATGCCGTCGTAAAGTTGTAGGGTTTTGTTATCGAAGCGTCGGATCATAGCGCTTGTGCGGGTGTTAGCGAAGGCGCATGCTCTGCTTTCCATGGGAGACTAGCAGTGTCCTTCATGTTGCTATTTTGGTGAATTTTGGTCGGCACAGTAGGCTTGCAAATCGAACGTGTCTTCCTTGGGATTTCACGACTGCCTACTGTCTATAGATCCCAGTAGGTTGTACAAAGATCATGAATGTCGTGTTTCTAATCTGCGAAGACTTTCAAGCATGTTTCGGTTAAAACGTTTGTGCTATTTGGTTGTACGGTAGGACAGTTTGCGGGGCCTGAGAGTAGGTAACCGATTTTTGAGTCTACTGCGGTTGGTCCGTGTCCCATTATCACCTTAGTCTTTGCGATGGTCCAAAAAAAATCCGCGCCAACCAGCATATCTATGTCTAACTGGCCTTGGGCTGTGCGAGTTGCGAGCGGTAAATCTGTTAGATACGTGTGGTGCTTGCGCACTTGCGGCACGTGGTTGTGAATAGGCGCTGCTATATTTGTCACCATGACTGCATCTAGCTTGACTTTGCCTTCGCGTGTGATAATGTGTAAAGCAGTGACCGGATAGCTGCGCGGCTTGGTTTTGTTGTAGCCGAACGTAGACAAAGCAATGATTTCCTTTGCGCATGCGGCAGTGCTGATTCGCAAGCACTGCGCGGCTGCTGAAGTAATAAAGGCACGCTGCGAGCCTTCGTCCGTCAAGATGTACGGCGTTGCTTTAGTGCGTTCTTGTTTCACTTCTGCAGTTGCAGAATTAAGCAGGACGGGGCTTCGCGCAGGCGTTAGTGCGACGTGTGTTGTATGATTTAGGACTAGCTTTAGGCTTTCAGCTGCGGGCTTTCGAGTGTGAGGCGGCTGGCATATCGAAGTGTGATGCTTGCCTCCACAGTTGCGGCAGGTAAATTTTGAAGTACATGCCTTTATAGCGTGCGAAGTAGAAGGGCTGTTGAAGCACCGTTTTGTGTTTTTGAGTATATCCTTCCATTGACTGATATTTGTTACTGCGGAACAATAGGCGCTAGCGTGATCGCGATTGCTGTATACGCAGACGGGATTGCGTTGACATGGTCGGTCTTGAGCGCGGGAGCGTTGGCGTGTGTTCACCACGAAGCTTGTGGTGGCGTGCTTGTATGCTTGTTTATGTTTCTATAAGGGTATGGGAGCAGCTGTATTGTCACAGCATCTGTCATTTATTTCTTTGAGCAGAGCTTTTAATAGTTGCGATATGGCCCATGTGCTCGGTGCATTATCGCGGTACGTTTCCGTTAGTACGGAATATGGCAGCTTTTGTTGCACAATTGAAACTAGCATTGTACTGTTCATCGAGTTACGATCGCCCAAGCTTTAGAGACATCTGACATGAGTTTTTACTTTATCGTGGAATTCGCGTAGACTTGCGGCTTTCTCGGAAGGTGATGGCATGTTAAGTATGGCATTTATGTACGCAGTAACTAACATTTCGGGTTTGCCTTATCGGGTTCGCAGGAATTCCATCGCCTGTCCGTAGTTTTGAGATTGGGAGTCCTTCAATTAACTGGGCGGTGTCACCAGATAAGTGGGAACTCAGAATTTCAACGGGGGCGAGGCTGGGCTCGCTGTTAACTGCTGCGTTAAACTTATCTTGGAATGCTATCCATTGCATTGGGTTACCGTCGAGAATTGGCAGTTGCAATTTCGGGAGATTTAAGCGGTGTTTATGATGCGTTGATGCTGCAGAAATAGCGTTTTGCGGAGCAGTTTGTGAAGATTGCAGCGAGGTAGGGGCAGCTAGCTGGCTTGCCAGTAAGGGCGGACGAAGATCTCACGTCATGGTACGCAGAGGCGGCAGTTGCAGGCGCTGAGCTGATAGCTTGCGGGTTGGGCGGTCCAGACCCATAGAAAGAAATGTCTGTGTTAATGTGTTCCTGTGTGATCTTGAACAGGAAATCGCGAATGCGGTCACTAACTGCATCGATTAGGCTGTTCGATTCCTCGATGAAGCCATCTTGCAACTCACCATCTTCATTCAGGAGTGGTGCTATCTGATCAGCGAGGGTTTGTAGAGAGACGAGGCTTGTCTGGAGTGCTTGCATTTGCAGTTCCGCAGCTCGGTGTTCTGTCTGAGTAGGAAGTACTCTGGCTTCTTCGGTGAGGGTATCGGCTTTCTTAGCGTGGTACCTCCTGTTCCTTCGGAGCCACTTGACCGATGCCATTTTCCCCTGGTCTCTTGCACCCAATGTCGAGGTTCGCGTTATCGGCGCTATGTCGAAGACGCTACAAAGGAACTCAGAACTGAGAGAGAGATAACTCATACTGCTACTTTAGCTAGTTTTACCTTACCTACTACAAATATATTTACATGTTGTATTTATACAGATCAAGGAGGAAGTCGTTTTACAGCAACTGTCCAATGGAGGGAGCACGGTGATTAGGGTTCAGGTCCATCCCTGCTCACTTCCTCCTACTTGACCCAGCTTGAGTGTATTCCTGCCCTCGACCAGCTTGACTGGAGCCCAGGCACTTCCTCCTCCGTTTGTTCTGTTTACTGGAGCCCAGGCACTTCCTCCTCCCTGCTGGGGGACGGGATGCGTACTCCAAGTGTATCATGGGCAATTCATGACAAGTTGCAAGCCGTGGCTTACGAATAGATAGCTACCTCGAAAGTTGACATGCTATGAGAGATGGCCTCATTTAAACATCAGACGGAGGCTGCCTCCTAACCAGATCAATCGCAATCAACAGCAAAGCATTTGTTTGATGAGACGAAAGAGAGTTTGTGGCACGATAACCCTTCCTGGTGAGGACGTCTAAAACCTTCCCTTCCGTGCCCTGTGAACCCAAGCCTCTGTTGAATATCTGCGCTTCTGAAATCGACCAATCCAAAAGTTGCGAGGGTGCTACCTACCAATCCAAAAGGTGCAAGGGTGCAACCTACCAATCCAAAAGGTGCGAGGGTGAAACTTACCAATCCAAAAGTTGCAAAGGGCAACCTACCAATCCAAAAGTTGCGAGGCTGCAAGCTACCAATCCAAAAGTTGCGAGGGTGCAACCTAGGAATTCAAAAGTTGCGAGGATGCAACCTACCAATCCAAAACGTGCGAGGGTGCTACCTAGCAATCCAAAAGTTGCGAAGGTGCAACCTACCTATCGAAAAGTTGTGAGGGTGCAATCTACCAATCCAATGATTGCGAGGGTGCAAGCTACCAATTCAAAAGGTACGAAGACGAAGCTCTCACGGGAGCTACACTCGGCAAGTGAATGTCTGAACAGAAGAAGACGATGTTTTTTTTATACCTGTCCTCGCAGGCTCAAAAACGTGGGTCTAATCTTGTCAAGAGTCGTTCTTTCTGGGGAACGAGCCTGCCTGAATTCAGTGAAGGTACGGCAAGCCCTTAATAGTTCAGGTGTATAAAAGTAGCTCAAAGCTATGACATATATGGCACCACCCACCATCAAAACAGTGTGCCATTGCCGACCTACAGGTTCGCACAAACTTCCCCCCACGCAGCCCTCAGAGGCTTGGGTAATTTATCTGGGATTTATGTCGATGACTCACTTCTCATGGCTTACAGCTGCATGCAAAGTGCAAAAGACGCAGATGACATGTTGCAGAGCTTGACTCCGAAAACCAAGGGAAATTTGAACTCACTTCCACACAAACCATTTCATATTCTAGCTTCACATTCCAGAAAGAATTCCAGGCAAGTCCTTGTGCATACGGATTACCTATATATTTTCTTGTAAGATTTATTTATAGAGAATATATTTTTCAGCGTCTAAGTGCATGCATCCCTGCAGTTCTCAATTGTAAACTACAGAACAGGGTCTTGAAACATGACTAAGTGGCTAAAATGACTTAACCAAATACAATCAAGTAGCGTGAGATAAGTGGTGGCAGGTTATCGTGAATGGCGCAGCATCTGCCTCCTAGCGCAGTCCACAAGACCATGATATTTCCATGTATTTTGATGACAGCAACATTGGGTACCTAACTGTAATGTACAGCCCATACTTACTCCAGGGTTAATACTGAGTACTTGTCAGCAGAGAAGCCATACATCAACGTGGTTGACATATTGGCTCCGAAATCTGCGGGAAATGCTTTCATCGGGAGACCAGCTGAGTCAGACTTATGTTGTGTGAAAACAAAACAACACGGGTGACGAATTCTGCAGCTTGACTACAAATAGAGAAATATGAGAGTTAAATGTATTTAAAAAGCTATAGTTGTCTTCTGCTCACATTCAAAGGCTACTAAACACATTTGCTTCCACCCGCCCCCCTGAACTTTCCGGATCACACAGAACATATGTAACTAGACTGTGCCCATGATAGTCCAAAAACGAAGTTGCCTCTACTATGGAAAAAGGTTGCAACTCGTGTAAACAAGCAATGGTTTGGAGGCCTCAGAATTGGCTCCCTGCGATCATGCGACTTATGAAAGATCCCTTTCACATACCCAACACACAACTAATTCTTGCTGTGACTGGAGAAAAGCATGAGGAGCATACGGCTGTGATCAAATATATCTTCGTAAAATGAAGTTGCAACTTCTATGGACAAGGTTGCAACTCGTTTAAACAAGAAAATGCTACTTTCTTTTTCGCATTAGTTTGACCGGGAGGCGCATCTAATAGATTGTTTTTCTATTTGGTTGAGAGATTGCATCCATATTTGTTTCCTCCTTATAGAAGGAAGGATTTTGCGTACCAGCAACTCATTGCGCACCAAATGCAATTCTGACGGTGCTACTTTAGCGGCCTCAGTCTTATTTCCCTGTGATCAGGCAACTCAAGTACATGGCACTCCTTTGTAACCTCGTTCAAAACCTTCCAAACTCCTTTGACCTGTGCAAGCGATGCCAGATTAGCTTGTCCGCAGAGGTAAACTTCGCAGTAGTAGTACTAAGGTTTTCGCTGCGCAAAGGTGCAAGACAGAGCACCATCGGTAGCGGCAAATCCTGGCTGAATCCAGTGTCGATACCAACATTTATGAGACCCTCAGTTTCCGTACAGCTTCGACTTCAAGGCTGATAGCTTTGGGTTGCACATGCAAACCATAATCGCTGCTTGTAACTGGGCGTCGTTGAAAACTTTTCACAGGCCCACCTCAAGATCAAGCTCTGCCAGTAGCGGAAATCCCTGAAGTGGACTTTCGAATCAACATGCTTGACAAGAGTTCATGCTCTATCGCACATTGTTAAGGTTCTCGCAGACTACCTTCTTTATTTGAATGTTTGATCTATGTGTGTAGGGATGTATTACGTTTTTAGAAGCAGGGAGAAATAGGTTGTTGTTGTTGTTGTTGTTGTAAGGCGTTTTGTTATGTTATTCTTAATTTCTGAATTTTGTATTGGCATTATGAGCCATCGATATCTTAGATTATCTTGTTTAATTTTATTTTGTGAGTGGGTTTGGCAGAGCGTGTGGCATGGCTATCCAAACGCATAATGTGCAATGCTAATACTTGCCATTGTTTTCCGTCGGCCACTTGCATCGCTTTGATATTCCCCTTCTGGAAGATCCTATGAGGCGGAGGCTTCATCCCAAGCAAGCAGTTAAGGATCACGAATCATAACCCGCGGCTAGTTCACTTGGTAGCTAGTTGTTGACGTAACTCAGTGAATAGGAGACATCACAAAGGTAACATTCGGACCCATTTTTGTAGGGCATCCTGTAGCCTGCCCCGCTCCTTCATCTGTTTTTGCATCGACAGGGAATGCAAATGCATAAATATTCATATAGATGGCTCTTTTATAGATACATCCCATCGCTTGAAATCAGCTAGTGAGGACGGTCACTCAAACACTTGTAGTTGGACTATGGTGTTCCCTGACGTTTCGTTAGGTCCACTGCCGTATTTGTTTATGTCAATGATTTGAATTCTTGTTTTTCGTCTGGTTCTGGCCTGGCACTTAACTGCTTCATAATAAAAAGAAAAAGATGCATTTTAATCTCAGTCCAGATGAGCCAGGCAAACCAATACGGAGCTATTTCAGAGGTAAATAAACTTAACTTTTGTTAAAGAACTTCAAAGCCGGGCTTGCAAAACATTGCTCAGCGCACGAAGTATCTTGTTAGTCAGATCTGCGATGCGAAAAACAGCATCGCTAGAATACAAAGCAGAAGTGTGAATATGATTTCCAAGACAACTTTACGAGTTGTGAGCCACTATCGGTCTCTTTATCTATCTATCTTTCTGTTTGCCTATTTACCTATCTTTCTTTTTTTCTATCTATCTATCTATCCAAATATCTATCCAACTATCTATCTATCTATCTATCTATCTATCTATCTATCTATCTATCTATCTATCTATCTATCTATCT
>QQSS02193225.1:0-12911 GCA_003687565.2 Craspedacusta sowerbii
CATACATACATACATACATACATACATACATACATACATACATACATACATACATACATACATACACACATACATACGTACATACGTACATGCATACATACATACGTTCGTGCAAGCATACGTTATGCATGTGCTCGTGTCTCTATGCACATTTTTGCAAGCGTTTATGGTTGAACACACATGTTTGGCCACTGACCGACGGTTGTTCATAAATTTTTAAAAATCTAATTGAGGTCTTGAGCTGCATGGGATAAATACACAAACACGCATGCATTGAACATGTTTGCAGACACGTCCTTAGCAGCAAACACGTTTTATTTCATGAGCTGAAAGCCGGTATCTTCAAGCGCCGTGCCGCTAAGCGTCCCCAAGAAGCCGTTAGCATTTCGCGAGATGGTTGCGACAGTTCCGTAGCTAGGGGGTCTTGCGGATTCTGTGCATAAAAGGTTGCCTACTAGACGAGGGCTAGAGTCGTCCTGTCCTGTTTCCTCACAGCGCACGACCACTTCGCGTTTCCCGAATTCGCCCCGCACTTGGCATTGATGCATCATCGTTTATCATTCCCCGTCATCCGAGTGGTCGTCCTGGTCGACTGCTTCAAAACAACGTGCTAAATTCCAGAGTAATTGCAATCTTATCTCACCATACCTTATCTTACCATGCCTTTCAGCATATGAAGGAAAACACAAGAGGCCGAGTAGATTATTACGCTTGCGTGGAGCTAAGGAAAGGAGAGCAGAACAGATTTCAGCGGTTAAGGGTGAAAAAAATGCTACGCCAGTCAACGATTTAGATCACGCTTCAGGAAGCATTTTATTTCTGACTGGGCACGTGGGGATTTTCCATTGAGACATTAGGCATGTCAAGATACCAAATGTTTCTCCTAACCCGGGCCTTCTAATGCGTGTTGGCAATTAGCTCCAGTAATTTCTACCTTGTGTGGGAGCTGTTCAGACTGTAGCATTCGAACATTTCTCACGGTGGTGGCCCGAGAAGGATCCCTCGACCCGGCCTGGATCCCTCAACATAAACAAGAATTCAAACGAGATTTGAAATGTGGCGATGGATCTTTTAGAAAACGAGATTTTAGTCATTTAGATGGATTCAATGATTACGTACATTTAAAATAGAGTTCCGAAATTCCTGAATTTTCCGCACAATTTGCTTAAGAATGAAAAGGATTCGATTATTCTTGGGGAGGATCCCAGAGCTAATGTGGGTCTTCCGTAGTGCAGCCCTCGGTACATTTGCTTTTCCCTTACCTGTGAAAACCAGTTTTGCCGCTTCTCCGAAGCCGAAGCCCGTTTTGTCCGGACGTCCTGCCTGCGCACATTTTCACACCGCCGCTGCTTAGCTGGCTCCCGTCGAGCGTGGCTTCTGGTTCATGCAAATATTTGCGTTGCGCTTTCGCTTTGACCCAACCTATTGACTTCGTTTTAGAGTCACAGAGAAGCAGCACTAGTTTGCAAACTTTAGGGGCAAGTGTTTGTATTGTTGGGGCGTTCGTTTTAGGTGGCTCGTTTAGATCCCTGGCTGGAAGGGAAGCACAGCGTGGCTAGCTTACCTGTGCGCTCTGCCGTTTCATCTCTTTCTTCCGCTTTGCCCCCCTACCACCCCCCGTCGAGTTGCGTAGTGGGCTTGTTATTTAACCTATTTAAAATATCACTCCTTGAATAGATAGGAGCACGTTAGGGCGCATAAATTTTACAGGCTTGTCGTGCATGTTTTTGCGGTATACTCCCCCATCGAATCGAAAGCCGTTTCCAGTGTTTCAATTTTGAGCGTCCCAACTCGTCCAACTTCAGGGTACTATGAGGGAGGGCTTTGCGATGACGCTGCAGGCGTGTCGTGAAGGCGTTCGGGTGACGCAGCGGGCATGGTGTGTCACCAAATCGGCAGGTCAACAAGTAATTCCAGCATGTATCCAGTCACGGGTCTTTTTGGAAGGTTGTCGCAGTCCTAAGAATTTTTCTGATAGTAGGAAGCAGTAGTGCGCGACAACTGGACATGTTATCACGTGCTGCTGTACTGAGTGTAGGAAGCTAAGCTGCTCGGAATGGTACGTACCCAACTGGTGTGGAATGTGGAATGGCCGTACGAGAGCAGGGTGACCCCATGAGGAATATGTTTACGTCGGCACCGTGAGATATGTCATTACTTAGAATACGTTGATACCAGCGATCGCCGGGTTTCGGCTACTCTGTTGTATGCGCCCATCTTTGCGAGACGCTTGGTTTTGATGGGAAAGGAAATCTTGCAGTGGAATGGTTGATTTTCTACACCTTGCACCTTGCATAACATCTTTGTTCTTGTGGTAAAGACATGCCCCATACGGTAGGAGAGTCGCTGTTAAAACGACGCCCAGCTCCCGTGAAGTGTCAGCCTTTCTCATCTGATCTGGTTGTGTTCTGCTTTACTCGTGTGAGCTTTCACATGGCATATATAGACGTTAATCTTTGATTTTAATATAGATACGGCTCGTTTAGAAATCTTTTTAGAAGCCGAAATTTAAAAAATGTTTCGTTCGTTTCTTTTGTCTAGGCCCGGTTATTCGAGGAGCTGACCACCCAAGTCGATCTTGAATATCAGCAAAAAGTTTTGGAAGAGCTCGAGGAAATGCCTTTTCCCCTGGCGAGATATGGGGAGGTACATTCTCCTGTTCTTATTGCTTATGTCCTCTACACTGACGCAACAACGTGCATGCATGCATACATCGGGCACGCGTACATACATACATACATACGTACGCACGTACATACTGTTAAACATATAGTTTTGGTATCACTGAAGAGGTTTCATATTAGCATCTGTACGTTTTTTTTTTAGTGAAGTTTGGTCGCTTTTTAACGCCTGTTAATATCGTAAGCATTATTGTAGCCTTTACTTGGAAATCTTGCGAGGCCTCTATGTGCAAGTCGAATTTCCCGCAAAAAAAAATCTGTTATCCCGCAAACCTCTTTTTGAGCTTAAATTTTAAGGTTTGAACTGTCGAGGTCTTTTTGTTGTGCTATTCATTGAGGTGGCTTGGCACGTTTTTAAATAATCTTGAACATATTAAACTGCTTTCTTGTTGTATCTGAAAACTAGTATCCCGTGCTCGGATGGGAAGATTAATGGTTTTCCTACAAATTTACGGAAAATGTACGGGCATTGTTCTGCAAAAATAAAGGACTAACCTTGAGCGCATGGTATGCATTTCCCTGCAAGGCATGTGGAAAGATTTGTCAACTTCTGCATTATTCACCGGCTACATGTAGTTCATGTAGTAATGCAGTTTGCCGAAATCTATTTTCAAACCCAAAACATATGAACTGTAAGAACTTCCCAGACTAGCAACGTATTTAACTTGCAAAACCGACCTGACCTTGGCGTTGAATTTTTCTAGTTTTTCTATCACGTGAGATTTTTATATAGGAGAAATGTTTTCAGAAAACTGTTTTTTTTAAATACATCTGCTAATGAATTGGCCTTGTACATTCAAATAAGCATGCGTTTATTTCGGCTTGATGCTTGTATTTTATTTCTTCCTGCCATATTCCATTTTGATAGTTTTTACCGATCGCAAACTGGTGCGGCTTCGTTAGTGTTGCGTTTTTTCTGGTATTTGGTCCTTTCGTAATTGCATAGTTTGAAAGCCTTAGAATCTTGATTTTTCCTGGAAACACTATATATATATATATATATAATTGTGTTTTTTTTTAGACTGATACTGTTCATTGGAAGAAGATTAGGCGACGCATTAAGAACAAGGTATGTTGTATTTGAGCAGATCTTATGGGTTTTCAGGGGCCGGAACCGATTTGTGGCTTGCCAAATTAAGAAAACTTTCCCGAAAGCATGCGAAATGTCATCCACAAAGCATTAAGACATTGTCAGCTTGGCCTGATTTTATCTTTTCTTACACAGTGTTCGTCCAAAGACGCCCATCGGCAGTTTTTAAACATACCAAAAAACGGGACAAAATACTAGGTAGCTGCAACAGCACACCTTATGATTGAATATCAGCAGAACGATATGGAAATACTTGTTTGAAGAATCAAGGTGCTTTGCTGCATAACCGAAGTCCAAGCCAAACTCTAAGATGGATTCCAAAGCACATGTTTATAATTACCATGCACACTACGTTGCTCGAGACACACATATATATATATATATATATATATCGAGATTCAGTTACTGAGTTATGCTATTGTCTTCTTTAATTCCCGATCCCTCCGTTTCTTCACAGTCCACCTCTTGCTGTCGTCATTCTTGAATTGTGCACATATATCACGTGTTAAAATGTAAAATTCTATTGCTGTATTGATTCTGCAAATCATAACCAAGTTACTTGGCGACGTCACGTGTTGCTATGGGTGATCCCTGCTTAATTAGCACTATGCTATCAGGATATGTTTCCCTCGTTTGATATTAAGATGATTTTACTAAAAATTTGTTTCTATATCAAAAGTTTTGTTATATTTGACTTTCATTCGTACTCATTTCATTATGCTCTGAGTTTGTGTTCCATTTTAATACTTCGTATAATGATGTGTATATGTTAAATCTTAATTTGATCAACGAAAAGATTGTGATTTAATTGATTGATTGATTGATTAACTGATTGATGGATGGGTTGGCTGGCTTTTTGATTGATTGATTAATTGATTGGCCGACGAATTGATTGAAACGCACAAATCGAGCTTCACGTCCCTCTTTATTGCGTCCTTAGAAAGTAAAACTTCGTGCGTCCGCTTCCTTTCCGCTTGAGCCGCCGTGTAAATCCTGAGACTGTAGGTGCGGTTGGTTGAATGAATTTTCGGCAGGATAAATCGATTGTTTTTGTAGAATTAGATTAGTTTGGATACTGTTACTAGCTCTTTTATTGTAGATCTCAGCTCAAGAAAGTCGTCGGCGAAAAAAAGAATACATTGAAACCTTGGAGCAGAGGTTGGTGATTCGGCTTGATCATTTGTTCTTTTATTTCTTGTTTTGATTGTACTTCTAGACATCCTGTTCTGATTATGCTAATGTTTGCATGTTGATTATATGCAAGCATTTTTGTTCATAGAATTAAAAACTGCAGCAAAGAAAAGGCGACTCTAGAGCTCAAGTGCGAGAGGCAGGAAACTGAGATAATGTACGTTCGCAAACAAGTATTTCTAACGTGTAGCAGCAATTCTTAGTTTTTGAGACTAGCGCAAGCCTAGTGCATGTACTCCTTATTGCTTTCCCGTGGCGCTGAAAGGTTTTGACTTCGTAACCCATTAAAGATTGACGTCATGAGGAATGGTTTGTTTATAGGCGATTGGAGCGCGAGCTGAGTTGTCTAAAACTTTCTAGCAAGCCATGCTCTTGCAAGTCCGGCCAGGACAGTGAAAAATGTAGTCCTGCTGGTAAAAAGTTCACCGTTTCTAGGGGAACACAAACTGGTACTTGTTTGCTGTGGTAAGCCCGCCTTTTTTTGCCTCTTTTTATTCTGTCTGTGCGTTTTCCTCTTGATTTGTGAATTACGTATGACTTTGACATGCATTTGTCGGATTTTTGTAAAGCAATCATTGGTTGAGTTGTCCTTATTTTGATGTGTTTATTCGTGTCCTTGCGGATGTCATGCCATTTTAAAATACGTGCCTTTTCGCTCGTTTGCAGTTACAGACAGTCATCGAAAAGTTTACCATCTCCTGGAAAATGCAGCAAGTCAATCAGTAATGAACGAAACATTGTGTACAATTGCAATGAGCAGCTCTGCATTGAAAGTAAGGAAACCCCGACCCCTGGCAAGTCCAAAAATCAGCTCATTCAGCGAATGATGCGCGTTTCTGAAACTCCAGCAGCTATTGTGTCAACCATGGCGAAGTTTTCAGATTTTGACTGTGCGCCCGTCTTTAACGACGATGAGATCCATGAGGTAAAGCCACCAAGAAAGAAGGATTTGCCAGAAACGGAGGGCAAAGAGGAAAACGTTTCTCGGTCTGCTTCTATGAAGTTAGTTACTGACCAGAGGGGAGGCGGCTTCAGTGGCGAGGTCGATGGTGCAGCTGTTTCCGCTGAAGACAAGACTGTAGAGCCGCATAGACGTTTCTCCGCAGCTGAGAACACGGACTCCCGTTCCAAACCTGCAATCCAGCCTCGCAATAACTCTCCCCCACAATGGCCTGTGCGTAGCCAAATCTTGCTAAAGCTATTGGAATCGCCATCTGCAAATGGCTATCAACACAACACTGAAAGCACTGAAGAAAAGATAGACGTGAATGCAAATGAGGCGGTTAAGAAAGAAGCTCTGAGTGCTGCATCTAAGACGGAAATCCAAAGTGCGGAATATGGCGCAGTAGGAGACCGCAAGCTCGCTCGATTCAAAATGGCGGATGTTTTGTACGATTGCGGAGACGCAGACAGTCGCGAATCTACAAGCCCTGCAACTGCAAATCAAACGTTGCGGAAATCAGGACCTGCGACTTTGTCCAGTTTCAAGGAGCGCCCGGTGGATGTTTCGGTCGATGATTTGCAGACTCATGCTTTTAAGGAAGGTCTGAATAATTCGGTGGATAAAGCGCAGCCTGTTCGTGTTCAGGAGAGCAAAGAAAGTCACCCACTTCGAGTAGAGGTTGACAATTTTAACCAGCCCTCAGTGAAGCATTTGTATTCTGGTACCTTAGAATTCGCATCGGTAACACGCAATGATGCAAAGGCGGATGGCGAGTTAGAGGCGCGTGTTTGTAAGCGAAAGCCTTCGACCCTTGAGATAGAGCAGGCTGTTAGCATACCGAAGAAAGCATTGAAGTCTCGATATCTGGTGGACGTATGCGACGAAGAGGCGGGAAGAATCGGAAGAAAGACACCCATCACCAACCACCCGTTGGAAGAGGCACTCACTGCGATCACAAAGCAAGGTCTGGTCTCGGCTGACCTGATCAACAGCTTGACCAGAGGGAAGCCCAGCTCGTCTACCATCGAGACAAATGGTGAAGGGTTTGGAAAAGTTAAGGAAGAGCTGATAAAAGTTTTGAACGAGGGATTTTCCAAAGCCGCAGAGCACGTTGCCCAAGAGAAAAGATCCGCAGCTAGATCTTTGAAAGGTAAAAGTGGGAATTATCCTCAGGACTCGGTGTCGAACCACACCGAATGCCACGAAAAGCCCACTGTCACTCCGTACTCGGGCTAACTTCAATTTCGCTACAAGTTGAAATGCCCTACTAGAGGTTAGAATGCGTTTTAAAAGATATTTTTTTTTGTTTGTTTTGAGTTCAGTAAATTGGACCGTGCCTACGTACTGTGTATAAAACAATTTTTTTGCGTTTATGAAAGCCATCAGTAACACGTGGACCACTCCCGTCATCTTACACCTGTGATTGCGTGGTGCCTTGCTGACCATTGTGTGAGTTCTGCGAATGATTGGCAAACGTATGGGCGCGAACTGCCGTGGTGGGTGTTGGTAACCCTTTTTGCCTATGCCACTGCTTTTGCATATGCCTTTCCTGTATCAATGTTATATACCCCGCGAGGTACTTCATTGTAATGGCGTTTGATGTGGCGGAAACGTATTATAAGGTGTTTGAACTATTATTAAGAGGCCGAAATTTTTTCGACGGGTGTGACGTACGGTGGCTCAGTCTTCAGCGTAATGCGAGTGAATACCGTCTCTCTGTAGACGTTTTCCTAGTAGACGAGATTGAGGGCAGATTTCCGAATTCGTCGCGTGTTAGAGGTGTGGTGGGACAGGTGCTACCGAGGACGGGAACCGCTGCGTAATGTTTAAGGCTGTATTTAGTTTGCTACTGCATAGTCTGCCGAAGGGTGCTCTCTGCTCGAGGCGTGATCTGTTATCTTCTAAGGTGGGGCAAGGCTGACATGCAATTGATGCAAGGGAGACAGGTAACCTTCGGATGAATAGATTTGTGCGGTCCGTAATCCGTACTGCTGCCAGTAACGCGGGCATTTATAAACGTTGAGTTAATTTTGTGGTTATTTGCCACAGCAAAGCGATGCCTCTACTCAAAGTGAATATTTTTTGTTTTCTTATCGCGAGGTTTTTTTTTGCCGTGTTTGAGCAATATTTTTGTACGAAATGCAACCTGCCGTGCAATCTCACGCCATCCTCACACCAGCAAACGTGTTGTTTGTATGGCCATCCTTCATGTGAATATATCAGCACTTCATAACGTGCATACAAAAATGGAGAGTTGATTTCTTCCGTTGGCGCTGGTCCGACGTTCGTTTATAAATTGTAGATTCGTCGTTGTGCCGTACGTCGCATTTGCTGTGAGTCTGTATGATTGCAGCAAGCATACAGCATGCCTCCTTAATTGCACGTTCCCTTTGGCGGCGTGGCTCGTCGGTCTCGTGTTTGCTATAGTGGATCGGCAGCATACCGACCCAGGCATCACTGGCGGAAGGTGGGCACTGCATTTGCGATGGGCAAGGTCTCTTCGCCAGGCGAGAGTTACCGGCTGAATATATGGGCAGCAGAGTTGAATCTTAGTGGATATAGTCGAAAGAGAGCCCAATCTTGCTATTCAGCTGTGTCGCGCTGTCGTGGGTTGGAGTTGTCCGATGAGAAGCTCCACTTCGATTGAACAACTGAGGTGAACAACTTAAAAGTTTCACAGTATTCCCAGGAGCCTGAACTTGTTGATGGGTGATGGGTGCCGACCATTTTGTGGATTTTCGCCGTATTTCAATTGATTTCCAGGCCAAAAGGTTTAACTTTGTCTCGCATAATCCTCAGCGACATCATAAGAACCTCGAGCACTTTAGCAAACAGCGTCAGCTTCTGCTTGGTCCGGATCTGAGTAACATTTCTCGACGAGACTAGCTCAGGTATGCCGTTGCATGGTATTGTACGCTCAAGAATGCAATCTGCGGGTGTAGGAAATATGATGATGCTATAGTGCGCCACTTCCTTGCGCAGCGTTTAATCGGAAACCGGTAGATGAGTGATGACTTCTAAGCGCATCAGTGTAGGGCTTCCTTAACGAGCTGAGTTTTTTTCAGAAGAATGCCGAGGCTGGGAAAAGTGACCCTGGTGCAATTTGGTTGACTTGTCGCGTCGACGCAGGCTTGGGGTCTTATCAGCGATGCAAAGCGGACGCTGATACTCCACCGCGCCCTGAAAAACGAACTTCGATACGATAACCACGCGTTGTGGAGCGGGGAATACGTTGTTAATTACACCTTTTTGTGAAGCCTGCCCTTGAACTTCTCATGAAGAACACGAGCAACTAGTTTACTCGGCAATACGGCTGAGTTTTGGGAAGGTAATCTTGCAGTCACTCCTGCTTCGTTTTCATTTATGAGTTGGTAGAATTATACTTTTTCCCCCAGCATTTTGGCAACGGCGACGACCATGGCAGCCCATTGCCCTTATTCGGCTTCCGCACTCTGAGGTGCACCACCTCAAAGCAAAACAAGATGGACGTCCAAGCACCCACGCCAGCTTCAGGCGAGATGACAAAACTTCAAAAACTTTTGTCTTGCAATACTCGAAGTGCATTCCGTAACGAAAAAGAAAGCGATAAGAAAAGCCCGTTCCTCGCTGGTCTGTGTTGTGCCGGCCAAGTGTTAAGAAACGCGAATAAATAATATTCCGTATTATTAGGGGAGCTCCCTTTTGTCAAACTGGCTCCCTTAAGCTTGACACACTTCAGCCTCTGCTGCGAGTGTCTTGAATGCTCTAAGTAGGAAAAACAGCATCTATAATTGAGAGCCACATCGACTTCTGCACCGTCCTAACTACAGTGACTCTAGTATCGACACTTACTAATCTCTTTAAACAAAACGTACACAGTTCATAGAAACTTTACGTCATGAGATGAAGGTTAGGTGTCGACTCATCCCACGTCATCTCATCCCAAGTTACCTCGTCCAAGTCGCGACAGGCATTGCGAATTCAATGGAAACACCGATGTTGTGCTAGGTAATCCAAATTGGCAAGTAAAACGCAAAAGTTAGTACATAAGCATAAAGGAGATGTGGCGCTGTTGCGATGGCTGCAAATCGTTTTAACAAGTTTCTTGTAAACGTTACCGCGCCTCGCTGAGCTTTGTTGTTTTAAACCAATACCAGTGAGCAGCAGAACTTCATGAAAGCTTCGTAGCAACAATACATGTTTTGTGGACTTGATTCTTAACATCTATGACGAAATTGCGAGATAACTAGAATCAATGGCTTGAGTCAAAACTCATCTTCAGGCGCAGTTTTTCGCTTCATAAAGAAATAAAAAAGATGAGTATGATAAATGCGCCATTGATTTAAGATATAAAAGTATTTCAAAATGTCCGTAGGCTTCATTGGCTTTTTCAAAGCAGCTGACTGAAGAAACGGCCTTATGTTTGTGTAAGTCGCCACGAAGACCGTTGACAAATGTTCAGCGACTAGGGTGATCGAAGCAGGAATTGTAATCCATTGGGCCAGCATTCGACCGAATTGTTCGTGCGCGTAATGCCATCAAATCCAGTCAAATATTTATTCCAACTTTCTATTGGAAATAAGGTCGCTTGGTAAGTTTAGTCTCGACCTCGCTGTCGTCTGCCACGTACGTACGGGTGCTCAAAATTTATGCAACTCCTCCATTTCTTCGCACTCGCGTTTTGCTTTAGGAAGTTTGTACAAATGCGCCCGCTGCATCTTCCGGTAAATCGAAAGCTGGCGATTGCAAAGAGTGAACTACAGCCAAACGGTGTCATTGTGCTCATATGCTGCTTTCATGAGTAGGCCGTCAACCTTTCGTTACACCATAGATGAAGATAGCCTCCTGTAACATTTCCTGCGGGAAGCAAGCAGAAAAGGCTTTTTCAGCTGCTTTCTCGAAGTCCGTTAAAAAAGTCTCTGCAGATGCAGTTGGTACAAGCTTCGTGATTTCCTGTGGAAGTCCACCGTCCGATAGTTCAGTTTTATTGTGAGTAGGCAATATAACGTTGCTTAGTTTACTCCATCGCAAGCAGTTAAGTGTAACCAGTAGAGCTGAAAAAAAAAATGCTTGTGACACCCCTTTAAAGCCCCATCAGCCATCCACAATAGGTGTACATGCTAGCCCGTCCACCCAGCCATGGCAGTCCAAAACGATTACTCGATCATAACTAGACCCAGAATCATGGAAAAGCAGTAAGGGACTCATTCGATAGCGTCGACACATCACAGGCTGAGCAGAAATTGGAGTAGTGGACACATTTCCAAAAAGGCTTGTCATAAATCTGACAGCTTGTCGTGCCAGCGAGGTCCCGTTCTTCCCCTAATGCGTGTGCCCCGGCTGATTCTCGCGAACGATGCGAAGTCCAGCTGCCATCAACACATCCTTGCGGTGGTGAGTTTGAAATGTCGAGCAGCGCCACGCCACCGCTCCAGCCTTGTTGTTTATTATTATTATTGTTTTTTTTTTTTTGCTTTTTTCCAGGACTCGAATTTCTTAAATATTTCAGTAGCTTCTCCTATCACTACATCCGAAAGAAAACTCTTTTGTGCTAAAATTTGCACCAAGAGACTCGCAATTGACTCGTAGAATAATCCGTCAACGTTTTGATATTGCTGGCCTATGTTGTCGGCTGACAATACTTGCAGCTTTACTCTAGCTAATCAAGTCAATATTTTCATCCTCATGGTTCTTAATTTCCACGGTGATCATGTAGTTTCAAAGATTAATCGAGTTAATCGATATAATCCAAAACTTCTAAATTCACCATCAGTTCCATCACAATCACAGTTTAACTTTTGAACCCGGAGATTCTATTTGGACCAGTTGACGTGGGATAAATTGAGCGGGTTGAGTTGACAGGGCTTGGAGTCTACAGGTGCTTCAGGTGGCATGCGTTGACGCGGGAAGAGTTGACGTGGGATGAGTTGAAGGTATACCGTGGTTGAAGTTACAACTTTAAGGCAACATTTTTGAATAGAATTAATGCACTTCGGAGAACCTTCACTTCAAAATTTTTATTTATGTGCGAAGAATTTTTTTCAATTTTTTTCTTTTGCATTTTTTCTCCGTGGCGCGGAAAACAAAAAAATTGTGTTCATCTACCCAGTCTGATCTTTGAAGTCGACACCAATACGGAGCTACCTCGAGCTCGTCATGGCTCAACTTTTTGCTTATACGCTTATAACTGCCAGCATCTTCCGTTCACTTCTGCAAATACAGCACCCAGTCCCCTCTGCGGACACTTTCGGTAATAGCGGAGGCAATTGATAACCACCAAGTTGTAGTTCAAGGCTTCGCTTGAGATTGCCCAAGTTGCTTACAAACCTGTAGGCAATGTTGGATACTATTTATACAGTAAAACTGTTCAAATACTTTTTAAAGAGTTTAATCCAATTTAAGGCACTATTTTAAACGTTTATCCTAATGACAAAGCCAATAGCATTTAGGAAGCAGCTAATTACTAATTAATCGATAGTTATAGTTCCTAAGAGATAAATACGCCGATGGATATAACCGGCCAACTGCCACTGACATTGCAATCAGAAAACGAAACACTCAGACGACAATCAACTGTGCAAAACCAGGTGAAGTGAAACCACTGAAAGAGCAGGACTGTGTGGAACTTAGTCCCCGGTATGATGTAAAAGACATGCTGTCCATCCGCACTGTGGAAAGTAAGGCATTCAAATGATTGGTTACACGTCTGTGTCCCTCTGTTCAGGTTGTATTCGGTAGAGATTATAAAAACACTGTTAAAAGCGAAGAAGCGTTCGAGAAGTTAGAAATGAATTTGCTGAAGTCCGTTATGTGTGGACCACAGCAGACATATTGAGGACTTTTTACAGAAGGTTGATATAAGTGACTGCTCATTGGGAGATCATTGGCTAAAATTTGAATTTGATCGGATTGCGCAAAAGATTACTCAAACGCATCCTCAGTCAAAAAGACAGAAATAAGTGATGATGATGATGATGATGATGATGATGATGATGATGATGATGATGATGATGATGATGATGATGAT
>QQSS02193258.1:0-12909 GCA_003687565.2 Craspedacusta sowerbii
ATATATATATATATATATATATATATATATATATATATATATATATATATATATAAAATATAAACCAAAAGGTAACCAAGCAACTACTTTAAGGCATCACGTTAGTGTTATATGTGTCCAGCAACGAGTAAGGTTTCCATTTGCTTGTAAAAGTCGTCGTAGAATCTGAGTATTTAATATTCCTACTGCCATTTAGCTCCGTCCATCTCGTTAGGAGAGGGAGTTTAGGCAACTTACTAATTCTTCTATTACTGATGATGGGCTTATATTCTAAGCTTAAAAATTTCTAGCAGAGCGAGAGCAGGCTACAAAAAGGATCGAAGCAGCCTGACAATCAGAATACTCGTATGGCTTTTTGCTGCAGTTTAGAGACAATAGACACAGGTATTATATTTCAGTATTTTCAGATAAAACAAGGCAGTATATTTCATAGTCGGAGCGTCAAAAAAGATGAGAATTCATATAGGAGCACATTATCTCTTGATAGTTTATGTAAAGGTTGAGTGAGACGACTTCTCAACGACAAAATAGAATCAAGTTTGCCCATCAGGCCGTTTAACTTCATTCCATGTTCTTTCCAAATGGGCGCAGCAGAGCAAAATGCAAAATGAATCTCGGAAGAGAGAAAAACGTTTTTAGTTTTGACATGATTCACAATATCTTTTGCCATTTTAAAAAAATTGAGCTTTCAATTCATAAACGGCAGACAAAACTTTTTTCAGTTACAATCAAAACATTCCAAAGTACATTCTAAATTACGTTCTAATATACCGACGTTAAATCAAAGAGTGAAACCACTACAAAAATAGCAGAAATTAGGGCAGGGGGGTAGGGAATGGAGAGAAAGGGCAAATAAAGGAACTAAATAGAGAGACTTAGGGTTACGTGGTTGACTTGAGCATTAAGGTTGGGATTGAGCCAATGAATGTGCATGGCTTCTTTCAGTCTCCTCTGGAAGTCTGTAGCAGCAGAATCTAAGACAGAAAAACATGCTGCAGAACAAACGTTCTTGCATTCACTGTCTCTCGGATGCTTCCACTCGTGTGAGGCTTTGTCTTTATTTAAGTGTTCTTCAATTCTGGTGTTGATATGTCTGACGTGTCTTGTGAAGTGTTTAATTTAAAAGCGGATATTATCAGTTATTGGAGTGATACACCTCCTGTTTGTTTATGAAATGAAAGCTCAATTTTTTAAAATTACAAAATATATTGTCAAAACATGTCAAAACTAAAAAAGTTATTCTTTTTTTCTGATAATCATTCATATTCTTATATTCATAGTGCGGGAAGGATGATCCTTAATGAAGGACTGGTTAATTATTATGTAAGAATTGGGGTTGGGGGGAGCGAATAATGATAAAGCAACTTTACGCCGATTGCGTGGTACGCCATAGGTCAACCATCGAGGTAATCGTATTAATCGTGTTAAACGTATGCAGTAACTCTATGACATCAACTGTTCTAGCTGCACTTAACAATGCACTGACTAAGATCGTTACCTTTACTGATTCAGTATGTGATAATGATTTGGCTATGATTGTAAGAGGCATTTGTCTTTCAAAACTCTTTGTTTAAGTCGATATGTCAACCTCCAGGGATTCCTTGACAGTGACGCAGTAATCATTGAATGGAATACTACTTATGAAAGAGTGACGCCAAACTATAGAGCTAATTTCCTTCAACAGGAGGAATGCAATTTTCAATTTCAAGGACATGTTTCGACAGCGTCTTCGTCATTATCAGAACTAGCAGTTTTAAGCAACGTGTATAAACACATAGTTCAATTACATAGTTGTTCTAAAACTTCTAACAAGAACGTTTATCACATCAGATGCGAAGAAAGATATAGACGATAAATTTATATACACCCGCTCGAATATTTGTCGTGCACAGAAAGACGACGAGATGACGAGGATAATCGAAAAGAAGAATTTTACGGAAAGACCAAGGGACAAACAATAAACTTGTGCATTAAGGCTAGGTCTAAGCCACTGGATAGACATGCTTCTTTTAGTTCTCTTTGGAAGTCTATGGCGGCACGGTCTAATACAGAAAAACAAGAGGCAGAACATAACCGTTTACAGGTATACTATTCTTTAGGTCGTTCCAAGCCTGTGAACGTCTTGTCATTTCTATAGAATCCTCGACTCTGGTGTTGAAATGTCTGGAGAAATGTTTCTTCAATGTAACTAGCTTTACACCGGGCACAAGGAAACTTACAAACAACACAAGATTGTCAGGGAAATTGTCTTGAATGCAGAAGTAGAGGATTGCCTTAACGTACGTGAAGACTAATTTCTCATTGGTACCCTTGCAATTTGTATTAATTACTCAATAAAGCTTTTGATGGTTACGAGAAAACGTAAATCCAACATGTAAGAATTTCAAATCGCACACGGCAATCTTAAGCATTTCCAGCGACTTTTCAGGAGATGTGACTTTGGCATAAGGGAAAGATTTTATGCATTTAATAATAAGATGTTCTGGATACTGTTTTCAGTAAGAACGCCTGTTATGTTTGCAACATGAGTGCATAAAAGTTAGAGGATTCCCAAGGGGTTTACTAGTTTAGCAGACTTCAAATCGAAGTCCGCATAAGGTTAGTTTATGGGCAATCTTGTACAACGTATAAGTCGTTAGGTAACAGAGCTGCATGTTTGCAGATGCAACCAAAAATTTTTTTTTTCCTCAGCACTCAGAGAATTTCCATGTAAGTTAAAAGACCCGTTTCGCTTTAAAAGCCAACTTTAAAGGCATTGTTGATGCAGTGGTGGATGTATAAGCATGCCCCTCCTGAATTCCTAAGCGTCTTGATAGGCTTGTGTTCAGTAAGTTTGATTGTAGAACCTGTTGCATGGATTTAAAGGGTCCGATCAAGCTTGACCGTGCAACTGCGTTTCTAGACTTAGAACTTTCAAAGGCAAACGAGAATGATGAAATTGCAAAGCCTCGTTGACTCGCAACTTCTTCGTAGCATTTCGCTAGTCGTGAACTGAGCACATGAAGACAAATTTTCAAATTATCAGCTTTCACTTTACAAAACGGTTATAAATTCTTTCGGAAACTTGATGCATAGAACTCTCCAACATTATCTTCAACTGTATGTAACTTAATCATAAGCTTAGGGCATGTTCGGTTTGGCTTAGGTATGAGAAAACGATAAGATGTCCATTAACCAACAGTTTTTCCGATACCGAAGTCGGTAAACCTGCAATTGGGAGTAGAAGGCTGTACTCCAAGCAATATCTCTCGGAAGAGTGACATGCACCCTGTGCTATCTTTGCTTTCTAGGTCAGGCAGACCTTCCTGGATGGGTTGCCGGTGTAAGAACCAAGTCATTACTAAAATTTAAAAAAGCATCTAGCTAAGATTATATTCCAATTGCCGACCAGATCCTGATAAATAAAATATACACAGGCCGGCTGCCACTGCCGTTGTAACGACACCATAGCTAATGAACAAGAAGGAAGTAGAAAGGACTCGTGGTGATGCATTGAGCGACTTCTTATAAATAAGACCATCAGTGATGAAGTAGAGTGCTTCCAGCGCGATCTTGTTTATGTAGGGTTGGATTCGGTGATGCACCATCAGCTATTTGAGTCGGTAAGACTATGAAAGGTATATATCCTGGGATTTAGTCAACGCCATAGGCAATCTTACGAAGAAGTGGGCTGCCGTGCATTCGCGGACGGCTCTACCTACACAGCACCATCTTCTCGTCGTAGAAAAGCGACCAGATTACATTCAGCAATTTTGAAACTTTTCTATAAAAATTTATTCTAGCCGTCAGCCCGTCCTTTCACGTCTTATGCATTCAAGAAGGATAGGCGCTTGGCAAACCAAGATGCATTCCTCCTGCTTATGTGTGGATGATCTTGTGAACTATTGAATCCAGTGCTTGCCGATTGCATGGATACTCGTAGATGGAACAAGTATTATATCTTTTATAAACTTACGCACCGTGCCAATTCCGTTGACTGAGCGTATTATACGGAGACGCTATGGTTATAAGGGAATCCTTCAAGATTGCCGACACAACATTTCTTGCTTCCTTCACACATCGCTCCGGTTTGGGAGTCCATCGCCGGGTATTTGCAAGTTATCGGGTTTCCTTGTCTTTGTGTCCCACCTCTGGCCACGTAAGAATTAGTCTTAATGGAAGTTGTAGATCGTAGGTTGCTGGTTGAGTTATTCCAACGTCGAGATCCGTGTAGCTCAGACGACCTGTGTAGATCCTTTCGCCTCACTCCCCACCCTTACCCACTCGTCATGTGTGATTTTGTACAATGTTATCGTTTCTGTGTGCGATTGTTTCCACACTCAAACGGGAGATACGCGTCAGCATGACATGGCCATGTCGATATGGATTCGATTGCTTATCATACAGAATCGTGGTTTTGTATCGTCAAATTTACATGCAGTAGTTCCGCTTGACGATACCTCCGATACACAACAAAGTAACGAGATCAGTAGTCTGTCGTTAATAACAAAGCATCCCTTTGTTGGGTGTGAACCCTGATGTCCATAGCAACCGTGCCCCATTTCATGTCTGGTATCTTGTTCATTAGTGAAGAATCACATTTAACCGTGGCTAGTGCTGTGACGTGACAGTTTCAAATCAAATGTTCTACATGGCAGTCCATTCCTGGCTATTTTCTTTTTCCCTTTTAATTTTGTTGTTGGTGTTTGCTATTAACTATTTTTTCTACCAGAGACTTAAATTGGTACAATCCTTTACTTCGTGCCTATTTAAATTCTCCGTTTACGGAGTTTTCATGAACTTATTTCGGACCTGTCTGGCTAAGTTATTTGACGCATATTCCGATTGCAAATTGAGACGGTTTATCCATTTCCAATACCAAGACCTGTGCATTATCAAAGATTTTTATTAGTTTACTAACATCCCTTAGTCTTGTCGTCTTCTCAAACATAAAGGTAATTTTTAACGGTGCGTTAATTTATGAAAGGGCGACTCCCAATCTGACTAGCTATGAGGATGTCACCAACTCTTGCAAGATTGTTGGCATTACTTGCGTAAAGTTCTTTCCTATATAATAGATAATAGTTTCTGTAAACATTCAAGTTGCCGATCATTTCATTTTTCAGCACGAAGAGCTACAAGATTTTCGTATTCGCTAATTTGTTAAGAATATCACATCAGGTGCGAGTATTCGTGCTTAACTGTGACTCGTGCGGCGTTCATATCACCATGACAAAATGCTTTACTGCGTATCTGTTTCGCTAAGGCACTTAGTAAGCCTCTTCACTTAAAATTGGCTTAAGTTTGTAAAGCGACTTTTCCCGGTAAAATAGCAATCTTCAATAATAGAAGGCGAGCGGTGACTCAATTTCTTGGAATACCGTTAGAACTCGTGCAAGCCGTGCTTGCGATTTATGGACAAAAAAAGGATTATCGTTCAGTATCGGAAAGTATCGGTTGTCTTCCGAAACAAGTGATACGATACGATTCGGATTTGACGAAAAACTTTCCGATACGATCAAAGCGAGCGAACCGATTAACCGATCCGCTCTTCGTTTCGTTCCGATAATGCCTGCCATGTCATCTTTAGCATTATCTCAGCATATAGAAGATCATTTTGGCTCTGTGCAAATCGCCTTTCTCTAAATTCTTTAATTTCTAAATGTCTAGCATTTGTATCCAATAATTGTACCGATCGAGCACTTGTATACGACTTTGCATTTCAGAAATGAGCATGCGTGTATCGAGAAGTGCCAGGGAGCTCTTCAACTCCGATTAGCGTGGCTACGGAGAACTCTCCTTTCAATTCTTGCGTTTTATTTTACCAGGCGTATTGATGATCTTTGTATGCTCTTCATGAAAAAACTTGTCTTGGTTTGCTTCTCCGTACGCCTCAGTGAGGCGTTTAAGTGCATCAAGGGTAGCAGAGTAAGGGTCTGCGTCTCGAAGCTCATTCTCGTTTGAAACGAGAAATTTCGAGAAATTTCGAGAAATTTCCGTCTCGTTTGAAGCGAGACGGGCCTCCGTCTCGTCTCGAAACTTCTCGTTTGTTTCAAGACGGACCTTCGTCTCGTCTCGAAACTTCTCGTTTGTTTCAAGACGGACCTCCGTCTTGTCTCGACACTTCTCGAAACTCATTCTCGTTTGAAACGAGAAATTTTGAGAA
Source organism: Craspedacusta sowerbii (assembly GCA_003687565.2). Lineage (NCBI taxonomy): Eukaryota > Metazoa > Cnidaria > Hydrozoa > Limnomedusae > Olindiidae > Craspedacusta > Craspedacusta sowerbii. The sequence continues at coordinate 6,146 of QQSS02193258.1, forward strand.
ATTTCGAGAAATTTCTCGTCTCCTTTAAAACGAGACGGATGTCCTTCTCGTCTCAAAAATCTCTCCAATCAATCAAGACGGACGTGAAATAAGTTATTACGAGATTTTCACGTACTTCTCGAAACAGCATGAATTTCTCGAAACGTATATTATATTTTTATAACATAAATCGACCACATTTCGAGACGATTTGAGAAATAACATCTCCAGTTGCATGTCCCCATAACTTGCACGTTAGCGCGTTATGTCTATTAACTTGTGCTTATATAGGTACCAATGTGTCTATAAACCCTTTCAGATGCATTAATCATATATGAGATGAAAAAAAATTTTCACAGCGGGAAGACCGAAGAAAGTATTGAACAAGAGTGTACTGTGATTACTTTGTGACGGTGTCATTACAAGCTGGTCATTAAAAAAGAAATATTGCACTATCGTGTTGTTGATCGCGGATGATTCCATTTCAATCTGGTGTCCACTAAGGTTCTGCGTCTCGAAACTCATTCTCGTTTGAAACGAGAAATTTCGAGAAATTTCGAGAAATTTCTCGTCTCGTTTGTTTCGAGACGGGCCTCCGTCTCGTCTCGAAACTTCTCGTTTGTTTCAAGACGGACCTTCGTCTCGTCTCGAAACTTCTCGTTTGTTTCAAGACGGACCTCCGTCTCGTCTCGAAACTTCTCGAAACTCAAAACGTTTCGAGACGCAGACCCTTACAGCAGAGGTCCCAACCAAGGGCATCGGGAATTCCCGTTTTTGTACTTGGAAATTCCCCCCCCCCCTCTAAAACAAAAATTCCCGATAATTACCCTTCTCTTAAGTGAAAATTTTTCAGGAAGCGACTCATTATCAACGTAATGAAATGCTCGTAAAATTTGCACAAATCTGCAAATCTGCGACGAGTAAACATCTTTCTAAACCAAGGAGTATCTTGAGAAGGATACTTCACAGACCAATAGTCTTTCATGTCATTTTTAATAATCAACTCCGTATTGTAAACAACCGACATAAATCCTTTCATTTCTAAAACAGTGACATTTGTCCATTCAGTAAACACAGTTTTTGCATACTTGTTAGTGCATTTCACAAGGGTGGTCCAAAAGAAGGCAGTGAAGAACAAATTATAAAAGTCCATTGGCTCCTTACAGTTTGAAGTATGTTTTGGCCCAGACACACTTTTATCAAACCCGGAGGCAAAGTCAGCCGTCTCAATACCCACAGCAATTGACTCCCAAGGAGCTAGGACGCTCAAATCAGGCTCTGCAGTTACATCCCTCAATGCTATTTCATATCCAGAGTCTTCGAAGTCCGGTTGAGAACTATCTGTATCAGATTCAGAGTCATCATTATCTATGCACTCACTTTCGCTAGACTCTTCAATGCAGGAAAAATCTTCGTCAGCATATGAAGCTTCGCTGCTAGCGGCCATGTTCGGCAAAACTTACTTCGTCTCTTGGAGTCTGCTTGGCGAGGACATGCAGGAAAGCACGAAAACCCATAATTCTACTGAAAGTTGTGATTCAGAACGACTATTTAGGCATTCTAGAATGCTCACGGAGTGTTTTAAACCATGGCCAAGGCTTTCTGAGGAGCAAAGTAGATATAACAAAGTGAACATGAGTGGGCCGAAATATCGGCCTACGGTCCTGTCAGCTGGGAAGCCGTTGGGTCGATATTTTGGTCAGCGGTCCGGAAAGAAAAAAAAGTAAAAATTCCCGAAAATTCCCACCTTTTAAACTAAAAATCTCGGAAATTCCTGGAAATTCCAAAAATCTACCCTGCAAGTCCGTACATGCGATATTTAGGCAATCATGTAATAGCGCTGGCTTCTTAGTTATATGACAGTTTGTTCAGCAAAAATTCCTATATTGGCGGATTTTTCATAGTTAAAATCATCATAATATTTTTGAATTAATTCAAAGCCTTCAAAGAGACAGGCAAGGTCACGATTCAATGCAGCGGACTGCAGTAATAGAACGGAACTGTCAGAGAGAGCAAGTGTGCTTGGACAGGCAAGCTTGTTGTAAACGCTCAAAGCATCCTCGACATCAGCTGAGGACACGGGGAACGTGTAAGCCATGGAATCGCCTTGTACTGAAGGGTAGCCACAAAATTTGCCACATATCCTGCTTGCCCGCAAACCGCCGCGTAGAGGCTCTCACAGTAGGTCGACGTACTGAGTGGTATCACGGGATAGGCCATCATGGCTGCCAGACGTCAACCAGCCAGGCAATAACAGATTCAACGCAACTTTTCTCTCTGTGGCGGTGTATCGCGGCAGTAGCGTTGGCGGTGATCCAAATCTCTTGCGTGCTGCAAAATAAGTGCGATTTAAGGTAACTTGTTGCAAGTTTTACTAAATGTTTTAACACACAATTCCTTACCAAAAGCAGACTTTCTGAAGTTGAAAAAGGTGCTCAAACTGAGCTTCTGCTTGAACGCTAAACATCAACAATTACGAATGAAAGTTTTCCAGTTGTTACAGATTCAAGATTCAGGATTCAATTTATATTCACTAATAAAAGATAAGATACATTGGCAAAGAGAATTTAAAAATGACAGATATCTAAATGGGAGGGAGAGCTCCTCGTAGCAATGCTAATCGGAATTGAGGAGCTCACCCAGACTTTCTTGCTAAACGTATTATAGACAAAAACAAACGAATAATAAGAACAACTTGTGCGTATAATATCCGTATTCATATAAAATTAGTACACAATGAAATTTTTTAGATTGACACGAAGGTTGAATCGGTTAAATGTGGGCCATGCAGGTGGTAATCCCTTTGTACTTTGGTATGGTGGTACGTTTCGATAGTAATGGTTCACTGACGCTCGTAAAGCAAGAGCAAGCATACAAAATACTGTTATTTCGGTTAATATTTAGCAGTAAGAAAAATGTGTATATGTTGTTTGAATTGTTTTTCGCTGATTTTGAGTTCTATGTTCACGTTAAGCAGATCTTTAGGCAAGTGACAGCCGATAAAGCTCATTGTGCTACTCCCGCACTTTACTGTCCGTGCCATTCGCAAGTTGATCATTGCTTTGTTGATATTTCTAGTAGATCTTCGTTTTTCTTGCAAAGTAAAGAGCATTTTCAGAGGCTGTGGTAGTTCTACCTTGATCCAGTCATGCATCAATAAATATCTGTTTAGAGCGATCAGGTCTTTCAATTTTAGTATGTTTAGATCTTTGAAGAGTGCCGTTGTTGGCTCGCGGCAATCAGAAAAATTTATAGCTCGAATGGCTCGTTTTCGTATGCAGGCTAAGCGAATACGATCTTGTGACTTGGCAAAACCCCAACAAGGCATCCGTACGACAAATGGCTTTGAAAAAACTAAAGTAAATGCTATGATATTATTCCTACGGCTGTTAAATTTTTTTGAGAGTTCTGCTATATGGGGTTTCCAGCTCAGTGAAGAATCAAGCAAGACGCCTAGGTAATTCTCTTAATTAGTTAGGAATATTCCCGAGCTTCCGAATCTGTCTGTTAGTCTAAAGTCGGTCCTTTTATTTGCTGGTTTGAAAAGGATCATTTCGGTCTTTTTGGCATTCAGTGATAGGCGATTGGCGGTAATCCAGTCAAAGATATTTAACAGTTTTTTGGATGCTTTTAAACGAAGCATGGCTCAGTAATATGTTAGTATCGTCTGCAAAGTGTTGCGCAACGGAATTAGTGAGGCAGTTGCTAAAATCATTTATGTAAATCAAGCATAGTAAAGGACCAAGGACAGATCCATATGCGATTTCCGTCGCATCAGAATTTATCTCTTCGATTGCCACGAATTGTTCGCGGTTCGTAAGGTATGAGTAAAACCGTTCATTTACTGCAGCTCTTATCCCATAATGACTTAGTGTTTTCAGAAGGATTTTATGATGTACCGTATCAAAAGCTTTATGAAGGTCGATAAATATTCCACAAGGAAAACTACCTTTATCAATAATAGCTTTAATTTTCTCAGCTAAACTTTTAAGAGCGTGGTTTGCTGAGTACGGCAGCCGAATTGCATATTATTGATAATATCGAATTTATCAAGATATGAGCGCAGTCTATCATACATAGCTTTTTCAAATATTTTGCTTACATTGGAGAGAAGCGAGATAGGGCGATAGTTACTGCAGTTACTACCCCTCTTAAAATTTGGAATCACCTTCGAAATCTTTAGACTCTGGTTAATTATGTGATAAAGAGGGCGTGAAAGAACCTGTCTGGCTAATTTAAGAAGTCGCGTAGGTACACTACCAGGTCGCATGCTTTTGTTGTATCGAGAGTGTTAATGATCAAGGATACTTCCTCAGCTGTTGTCTGCGTTAGGAACATACTCTGGCACGGATTATCTTTCAAATAATACATAAAATCATGCTTAGAATTCGGTGTTTTGTAATCGAGGGTCGCTCCAACAGATGAGAAATACTGTGTTGTGTGTACTAAATGTTACAGCTATTTTGTTTAAAATTATCTCGGTAGTGCAGCATTTTTTGCAACAGTAAAACTGTAAGGTTACTGTACTGCTTGTAGAGGGCGTGTATTTGAGTTTTTAAATCTACTTTCTCTCCTACGAATTTTTTTAAGATATTTTTTATCTCTTTCATGTATCGATTTAAGTATTCCACGCGTAACCCACCGCTTTGGGTGTAAATTTAATTATTGTTGGGTAAGTTGGTGAATCGGAGCCATTACATTAACAATATTTGTAATCTGATCTAAAAACACATTTGTTAAGGAGTTGACGTTCATACCTTCTGCAAGTAAACTCATCCAATCGATTTTTGTGACCTCCTCCAGGAAATCCTCATCTCTAAAATATTTGAAAGAGCGGCCAAGTTTTACCGAGTTATTTTTCCCTCTTTGCATGCAGTACTCAGTGAAAATCGAAAACTGGAGGAACTGGTCGGATATGTGGCACGTCAGATTACCACTAACGGATTCATATGTCGTGTTGTTCGTGAAGATATTCAGTGATCGCAGTTTAAAAGATTTACATTTAAGTCCCCAATAAGATTTATAAATTCATCTTCTTTAGCCAGAGCGTTCAGAGTGTCTAGCATAAAGTATTGCATAAATGATTTAACCGTCATCTTTGGATGCTTGTAGATGCATCCACATACAATGTTCTTTCTATTTTTCTGCGCGATTTCAATAAACGCAGCCTCGACTTCATTCTCGGAGTGAAAACATAAGTAGTGACGTATCTTAACATCCTTAACAATGGAATTGTGGACATAAAAGCCTACGACTCCGCAGTTAGTTGTTGTTTCAATGTCAATGAAGGAGTAATTGTCGAGATCAATACAAGTTGCTGAGCTCTCTTTGATTCGAGTTCCAGAGATGGCAATTACTTTAAATTTAAACTTTTTTTAGTGAGAGCAAGGTAGTCAATTCGTCATGATGGGCTGCCAAGGACGCTACATTTGTGTGTAGGAACCTGAGAGATGTGGTTTGGTCGATTCGTAAACGGTTGAATTCAGAAATATCATGATATTTTGAGCTGCTTCTTGTGTTTGGCAGTTCGTCAAAAAAGACTGTTTGGCCAGGAATTTTATGAAGGAGACAGATCAAAAGATGGTAGCATTCCCAAATGCATGTCATTGGGGAAGTTTTCCACATGATTTAGTTCATGCAAGGCTTTTAGAATATCGTCAGAGGATGAGGCTAACAGTATTGCCTTTGCTAGACAAGAAGAGCAATTCCACGCAGTTCCCGATACGTATTCGGAGTGGGATGCGGTACAACATTTGATATGGAAATACCTAAAACAGCTGGAACAAGTTATTAGTTTTAGGTGATTAGGGATTGAGCGCCCGCATGACCCACATTTATCCTTATTTTTATTTTTCATTTATGATACAGTAAGATACTCGCACGTTGGGTGTAATTAAACGGATATAAAGCTGTGGCTTGTTTCGCAATAAGTATAGAAAAGGATTCTATCAGACGCGAGATAAAGCGTAGTAGGAGCAGGCACTACGGCTGGGAGTAGGGAGATGCAGTTATTCACAGCAATTTCCAGGAGTCAATTTCCTGCTGCGGAGACCTCAATCGACGTGAATTGAACCTGACCAGCCAAGGACGAGTTGGCAACTAGTTGCAAGGCAAGAACAGTTAGTGCAAGCACTCAAAATCAGAAACAGATGAGAAACCCCAAGCGTACAAGGCAAGGAGCAAAAAAAAAAAAAAAAAAAAAAAAATCAAATAGTAATATAATAGTACTACACAATATTAGTACTATTTTTGAACTTACGACGGATTCAGGTTAAGCAAGCTTAGCCTATTGTATGACATTCAATAGTAAGATAATGTCTACAGATCCTGGTTACGAGCTCAAAAAGTATGCATGGCGTCATGGCCTAAGTCTTTAAACGTTGTCGGTGTGCGCAGCTTCGGGCTCTTTAAGGCCGAAAATCTCCATTGCTTCTCTCAAGTTCTTGAACTGCTGTATGCCTCTATCTCGATGAGTCACAGCGCCGTGTAAATTTTCGCTTCGTTGTGCAAGTGCTATATTTAAAAAAAGCACGTCGTCGTATCATAATGAAAAATATCTGCAAGATGTAGTAAGGTCAAAGCATAAAGACATTAAAACGTACCTGCTGAGCTTGAGAATAAGGAATTCATCAGAGCGTGTCGTGGTAATTGGTCTTAGACACACGTGGTGTTCTTGCACATCTGGTATTGCCGGTTTGACTACCTTGTTGTTTGTTTGTTTGTTGCGGAAGAGCCAGGAGTTTCCCCGGATGCGCAGTCCATCGATCGTCGGTGACAGCAAATGA
>QQSS02193269.1:0-12909 GCA_003687565.2 Craspedacusta sowerbii
TATATATATATATGCAAATGACATTCTTCACAGGAAAAATTCAGTTGGTGGAGATGTAGATTAGTCTTCTTTGACCTTAGCTAGCATAGTGGAGAATGCTTTTCTGTTCAGGTAAAATATATTCGATTCTTAAATTTTGTAAGGCGGATATGATGGGGCTCGTGATACGAGCATGTGTTGTTAGAACCCCAATAAAATGGCATTACGTATCACACAGTCACCGACGTCTGTTAACGTATAGATTAAAAAAATAAAGTATGCATTGATTTTCGCTTGGTTGGACGAGGTAAAGCAACCCTGTTGAGCGTTCTGCTGCTACTCGGCTGCGTCATTGTTTTTGTTTTATAGGGATACCAACTAAGGATAAAGCACATCTTATCAGTTTGCGTTTTTCATATTTGAGCTTAGTATACGCACTTGTAGCGCATGGTCACCTTGTATTCACTGAGAATTTGCTTGATCTGAATTGCTTAAAGTTTCGCCCCTGCCGCCCCGCCCATTAAGTAAAATTTCGCCCCATCATGCCTTTTATGTCGATTTGTAATCTACTCAGATGTTTTTGGTTCTGGTTTAGGACCCTGAGGAGTTGGAAGAAGAAGAAGATGTATGTTTTATTGCTTGACTAGTGAATGTGTCTACGCATAGAAAAGCTGGTTTTGCCTTCAACTAACTTGAGCTTTGCGTTTAATAGCTTTGAGTTCCTCTGTCAGCATTTTCAAGTGATTTTTTTCTTGGATAGTCGTTAAGGCCTAATGTGCTGCGGTATCCAGACATCACGTTCGCTACATTAAGATCAACATAAAGGATGACTTATAGTTTTCTGGAATATATTTCTTTTGTATTTATGCTCATGGTTTCGTGTTTTTTACAGCAGGCTGCCGAAATTGACGATAAGTTCTTCCCAGAAAAGAAGCAGCGCGACCCTTCTGCTGAAGATAGACGGAAAGATCACCAACGAGAACTGGCCTTGCAAATGAACGAAGAAGCCCGGGTATTTGTCGTTTTCTGTCCTTGAATCTGTAATATTTGAGGTAACTCTGTATGGTTATGACATACAGGTTGATATTCGTTGACAAATGGTTCTATTTTTTTTTTTTGGCCCAAGTAAAGTTCAACATATATAAACTGGATCATATCTTACTGATTGATGGTCTATATTATGTTGCTGGAACGTGTGACTACTTATTCACTTAACGCAGTTGTAACTGGGCATGAGGAATCTAGGATGCAGTTTTCATACTATTTTGATTCTATTTGACTCGATTAATTGCTTGCTGCCATTTTCGTATATGGATTATAGCGTCGGCTTCTAGAAGGAAAAGCTAACAATGAAGATACTAACAGGTAGGCGTATAATTGTAAACCGTAGTAAATTTGATGCTTTATGTTAGTAGATGCTTGCGAATTCTGTTTGCTTTGCTTGTGCAGTGCTTTCTTTTTGTTTATTTATTTAGATAACTTATATTTTAGGTCATTAAAGTCGAATGTTGCATATAAAAATGGCAGCTTGATTCCGCGAGACCCAGAGGTGCAAGATCTAAAAATATTCGTTGGTATGGCTCGCTTTGTAGGCTTCTTTGAGTTAACGGATAATTCAGAGAATATTTGGCGCGTGATGCACTCAGAGCAACAGTTCATTTATATCAACTGATCATCCACCGCAATCGCTTATGTTACGCCACGACGAATTCATACCATAATGTTTTCTTTCCCTGTAGACAAGAAGTATGAAGCGATAATTTTGCCAATATTTGGTGTACCTACCCCGTTTCATATTTCTACGATTAAGGTGAGAATAGCTTGCATGTGCTTACGAAGCCTCTTGTTTGATTTCGTTAGACACTGGCATGGTTTGAATGCAATTCATAATGTAGGTCTAATTTTGAGAATGTTGCGCGTTCTAGATTATGCATTTATGCATAAGACCACAAATTTCGTGTGCGGTGCGGTTGACCTCGCAAAGTTGTATCTGGTTGAACACGCCAATCAATCCCGATCGGATGAAGCTGGTGTAGAGCTTAAAGTGCTTTTACCGTGCCCAAGTTTTTACGGGATGTATGTCTAGTGTACTATAGAATAAGCCACCTGCTGTCCCAACGGAATGCAATGTTTCCTAGATTTCTAGGAATCCTAGACACGATGCTTCTTCGGAAGGCGAACGTTTATGCCAAGAATTCGCCTATAGTTAGATTGAGGCAATTGTCGGCGATTGTGTAGAAAAAATTTTCTGAGTTATATTGAGTATAATAAAGTATTTATAACTGTACTACCAGAAAATTGATTACTATAAATAATTTATTTTTTACCATACGGCTAGAAAATTGATAACTGCGTGTATGGCGTTTTTAGTTATGGCGTTCGACTCGGAATCAGGTGGCTGCGGGTACATTGCAGCAACTCGTTTCGTAGATCAGGTTAATGGACTTTCTAGCGCTAGTCTAGTGTCCTCGAGTAATGACTTGATCCCATCGTATCCTCGGATTAGGAAACGGATGCGAACGCCACCCTATCTTCCCTTCGTATTTGAACGTAATTTTTAATATATGCAATGTTCTGCTAAAGCTCGTAACAAAAATCTTCCCTTCGTATTTGAACGTAGTCCTAAATATATGCAATGTTCTGCTAAGCTCGTAACTAAAGGCTAGGTAAAGCTCATAATTATTTTGATCAATGACTTGCCAACTAACAATCTTAGTGCGCGTGTATAAATTCTTCGTTTCAGGCTACTTATAATGATATTTAAATATGGAAAGCTGAGATTGTATTCAATGGAAGACTATTGATTGCACGCTCGGTTGAACTTTATTCGATTGTGTTCGATTAAAAATACAATGGCGTGTCATTTAAAAGCGCTTAGCTGAATACTAGATTGTTAATAGACCTTAAGCTCTTGAGATCCCGTACATTATGACTTATTCTTTAACCCTAAGGCGCCTATATAAGTTGGCCTTGTGTCGCGATGATGTTTAGTCCGGCCTTTTGTGTAATTTTATATAATACGTGTGAGGCCGTGTCCTCACTTTGGCGGTGTCCTTTGCTGTTTAGAACATCAGTGAGAATGTTGAAGGTGACTTTCTTTATCTCCGATTCAATTTCTTTTGCCCTGGAAGGTATGCCATGTTTTTATTAAATTATTTTGCTTGGCATTACATACGTCAGATCATCATGATCAACTTGCCGTATCGAGGCCATAAGTGGCACCGCTCAATTTCTCATTCTCATTATAGCTCCTACGGCCGTGGCGATGGAAACCTTTTTTCTGATCCTGATGCTACTTATGTGAAGGAAATGTAAGCCTTTGCGTCCTTGAGTTAGTCTTTGGCGTGCTGGCATTAGAGCATGCGAAGGGTCAAATTTGTATGTTGATTTAATGTTGGACTTTTTTATATATACCGAAACCGTTCCTAGCATGCGATTACGGAATAGCTGAGCGGCTGATATTGCTTTCATTTCTTTTGTGCAGTGTGTTTCGCAGCACCAATCTGAAGGAGCATGGTGAGAGCAATCCGCCATCTTCAAATCTGAAAAATGCGTTTCGAATGATTAAAGAGGTGCAGAAAAAGTTTAAAACGCGAGAAGCAGAGCTCAAGGAGCAGGAGGTATTAAGCTTTCTTTTTCTCGGCTGTGCGAGAGCCTCATACATCACTTGTCTTTCTTTCACATTTCGAGTGCGTCTCAAAAGGCTTTTGCGTTAGTATTAGCATTGTGTATACTGAAGTTAAACTGGTGCTATGTTTATGTTCTTTTCTATCTTAGGGAGTCATTAAGCAGGAGGATCTGATTGTTCATACAAGCAAGTCTAATCCTAGACTCAAAGACCTGTATATCAGACCTGCTATTACCAGCAGAAAGTGCACCGTAAGTTTTAATGGGTTGCATAGCTCACTGATATCGCTGTTGAAAATATATTTTGGTAACTGCAGATTTTTAGCGTCGAGTTGCTTTTCTGGTTTCTCGACTGTGATAAAGATGATAATCGGAACGTTTTTGCTAAGAATGTAGTTGCAGGCATCTTAATGTGATAAGTTTGCTAGCATTGCATTACTTTGATAAGCGTGCAAGTGAGTTACATGCCTTTATATTCGACCAACTTGCTGCACTTCGCTGCATGCCTATGTGCAGTCCATGTGTTATACAGCCGTGTATTCAGCTCGGCACTGTAGCGAGTAAACCGTGTTTTTGCTTTTTTATTTAGGGTACTCTGGAGGCGCATGTAAATGGTATGCTTAAGGTTACTGTTCTGTATTGAGACGTGGCACGGTGGTATAAGGCTGGTCATTTTTTATTGTCCAGCGTTTTGTATGTCCTGCAAGCACATTTGGGAAAGGCATTTAAAATTTGCATTAATTGCACTAGCTTTTGATAAAATAATGCGCTGTTCCTGTCGAATGTGAGACGTAGGCCTGCTTGTAATTCACTTAATGCGAAGTTTTGTCATAACAAGTAAATATGCGTCATTTTTGTTTAATGTCATGCTTCTGACAACCCGTAGAGTAGCCCGTACCTTTAAATTATCAGGAAGCAAATTTCCTGTATAAAAGTCACTAAAAAAGAAAAAATTGATTGATTTGTTTGCGTGCGTTTTACTGTTCTCTTGTTGACAAGACCATTTGGTATAATTTAGATATGGCATTGTAATAGCCGGTTTTAGTCCTTTTGGTTAAGGACCTTGTTATGATTTTTGCCTTGATTACAGCTTCTTCTTTGTTTGCGCTGTCTGGTGCAGTGTGCTTTAACGCAAATGGGTAGAACAAGAAGTGTACACGTTGTGTAGGGACTCGTCTTTATTGTGTCGACCGCTTTGTTGGCTAGCTGAAGAATTAGGAAAAAAATTGGTTGTATCTTTTCTTACCAGAGGTAGTAGTTTTCATGGTCTAATGGTAGCTTCTCAAATTTAAAAGTACTGTTGCGCAGGAAAACCATGATATTAGCAGAACTCAAGCTTCTGTTCACTAAAGTCATGTTCATGGGATGTGTCTGTTGGCTTTCAAGTCTAACAAGTTGCCTAGTAATCGACTTTCAAGTCTAATAAGGCTAACGCATTGAGCAAGTTTGCATGGGTTCTTGCTTCAAGTAATAGCCGTAATATGGTTTTCTAAGCTTTGTTTCTTTGTATTTTATGATCAGGTATGTGCGTAAATTATTATTATTTCTGTTTAGGCTTTCGCTATCAAACGATCAGAGGTGATCAAGTCGATATCTTGTATAAGAATGTAAAGCATGCGTTTTTCCAGGTAAAAGTGTTTCGTTTTGTTTATTCTCTTCTATTTGTTACTTTCTTGGTGAAGCTAATTTACTTTTCCGCCGTTCCGTTCCTTTACCTTGTCTTGTAGCATGCCATGTCAAATAGCCTAGTTGTATTCATCCAGATAACATGTGTGATCTTTCTTTTTGTGTTATTCATTTAGCCTTGTGACGGAGAGATGATAATTCTCCTGCACTTTCACCTGAAGGTATGTGCATCGAAGTTTTGTTTCGATGGCCTATGTTTCGTTTTGTTTCATCGCCGTGTAAGTTACTATTTAGCAATGCGCCTTGTCGTTGCTTTAAGATATTGTTCTTTTTCAGCATCCAATTATTATTGGTAAAAAGAAGTACCGAGACATACAATTTTACACGGAGGTTTGTGTTTGTTTTAAAATATGCTTTTTTAAATTTACAAATCCTTTTTTATTTTATGACCTGCTGAAAGTTTTAACAGTTGGTTTCAAAAGGTTGAACTTTTTGTTCGGCTCTAGGTTGGGGAAATCACAACTGATCTCGGTAAACATCAGCACATGCATGATCGAGATGACATCAGTTCCGAACAGGTATTGGTCTGTGGCCCTCTAGTATTTGCCAAGTCTGCGTGCTTCGCAAGCCAGCCTTTGAAGCATTGTGGATTTGACGTCCTGCTTTATCCCTGTTATGGTTTTTTTTATAATGGTGTTATGCGTTTTTGGCGCTGCTCTTAAGCCTGGCAATATTCAACTGCACAATATGCCCGAGGTCAACCCACCCTAATGAGGTATTTGAAGGGTGTAAGCTCATTGAGAACTGATCCTGTACAATTTTGCAAGTGAGGTGAGTCTCGCAGTATTGCCCGTTTCTTGGTTGTCCTGGTCTCCCCTCTATCTCCGTGTACCGGATTAAGGCAGAGCCTAGTCTCTGTGAATGACTGGACTTCAAAACATTCTCCCTTCTGATATTTTCCATTAATATTGTTTCCGCTGAATGGGAATTTGAACTCCTGAACTCCTTTTTTATTCTTTACTGCAGAATTAAGCAAAGACAAAGCAACTCGGCGATTTTTCCGCTGCTTTTTCCATTTGTGAGAATAAACATGGCGTAATTTTATTTTTAGTTTTAATTTTAATTTTAGGCGGAGCGCGAAATGAGACAACGATTAAAGAGTGCATTCAAGGGCTATGTTGACAAAATCGAGGGATTAACTCATGGACAGGTGGAATTTGACGTTCCGTTTCGAGAACTTGGGTAAGTATTTGTTGTTGCTGCTGGTTGTCATTTTAGATAAGTTACAGCGTTGGGTGAAGTGGCTTCGTCTTGCAGCCTACTTTGAGAGGTCATGGCGCTAAATTGCGACGTTTGTTACAGAGCTAGATGATTAATATTGAGAGCAGCGCGAGATGCCATCATTACGAGCAAAAATACGCGGCGCTTATGCTGTTGTTGCCACTTGTCCTCTATGAGAAGCCTTCAATCCTCCAAGCGTTTGCAGCAGAATTAAATGCGAAATAATCTTTAGAAGAATGCTCTTTTCGATTTACTAGACATGTTTCGACAAAGGGTTTGCGATTTTCCACTTACGTAAAGAGAGCTTGAACTAAAATTTACTAGCAGGCGGTGACGTAGCTCATATTATTACTGTACTCGTAAGTTGCCATTGATTTGATCAATTTTGACAACAGTTCATGATGACCTGTTACGAGAGCGTTTAGCGAACGTTTTTAAGCCATGTTATTTTCAAAATCACGAAATTGACTCTGTGGTTTAACTGCTTCGCGCTATTGCTGTCTTCCCGAAAATAAATTCAGCATTTTTTGTTAAGCGTACGCTGCTAAAGCCCTGGTACTAATTTGCCGTCTTGATGTTATCTTTTTGCTATAATTGAACATTGAGCTTCGTTTGCAAGGCGTTTTATCCCTGCATAAGAAGGGTCCATTATATTGTGCTTTTGATGTTCTTATGAAGTTCTACTAGTGCCTAGAGTTTGATCCTCCCTCTGTTGTTTCCAATCGTCTCTAACGATTCACGTTAATCGATCTTTCTATATTACTATCATAAGAAGCTGGGTTCTTTTTTCTAAAGCTTTTTTTGGGAAATTTTGATGCTGAAAACATTCGTTTAGTTAAAGCAGAATTAGGCAACCCTTTTAAGCGATCATTATCGACGTATATGTAGAGATTTTTGCATTAAAAGTGTCTTAATATGTGTGTGGATTGGCACTGAATGATGTAGTTGAGGGACGGATGCATGGAGAAATAGGTACGGATGCATGGATGAATAGGTACGAAGTAGAGTATCTCTATTTACCCTGCTCCATATTTCTGCAGGTTCTCGGGAGTGCCTTTCAGATCGACAGTGTTGCTTCAGCCTACTACGCACTGCATTGTAAATCTTGTCGAATGGCCACCTTTGATTATCACCCTTGATGAGATAGAGCTCGTCCATTTCGAGCGTATCCAGGTACGATAAGTATATTATAAGTTTGGCGATAATTTTTCTTGTTATAAATTGATATTTCTTAGATCTTGGAGGAGGTGTTGGTGCCTTAAAATATTCTGTTAACGTATTTGTTATCTTATTTATTTATTAATTTATTTTTGGTGGCTTGAAGTTGATCTTTTTTATGCAACATTAGATAATGCATGCTGGGCTTAAGCGGGCTGAATTCAGCGTTTGCAAAAGTCATGCGTCTTTGGCTGTCATACCGGTTTGTCAGCTAGAAGAATGTGAGCCTATAATTTACGACAGAAAACTCGCATATATGCCTAGCTAAGATTTTGGATTTTCTCACAGATTCCTTCCATATTAGATCAGCCAAGTCCCTTTTTTTTTACATCGTTCTGAAGCATTATTTTGTACTTAAGTGGAGATTTTGCTTTAGTTCAGTATGAAGAACTTCGACATGGTGTTCGTTTTCAAGGACTACACGCGCAAGGTTTCCATGATTAGCCTTGTGCCAATGACTTCCCTAGATTCCGTCAAAGACTGGCTGAAGTATGTACCTGCTGGCACAATCTAATTCTGCACTGCTTTTTGCATGTTTTTAGGCTTTCTATACGTTAGCTCAATTTACTGTCCGCTTTTTGCAGTGGTGATAAGCTTTTTTGTGCGCAGATATTTTCGCTTTGTTCATGAGCTTGCAAGCATGGTCTTCTCTTCTAATTTTTCAGTTCCTGTGACATAAAGTACACGGAAGGAATTCAGAGCTTGAACTGGACTAAGATTATGAAAACCATAAATGATAATCCGGAAGACTTTTTTCAAAACGGAGGCTGGTCGTTTCTTGAACCCGACAGCGACGTGAGCAAGTTTTGTGGGTTTCTTTCGGGTTTATTAGGATTATGTAGTCGAGAGGGGCTTTGAAAGAAACAAACTATGAAATTGCTATCGCTCGCAAACTGTAAGCTTTGGTCAACTCTCTATTCTTTGCGATAATTTTCTTCGTATTCGTTGCAGGAGGAAGCTGCAGACGAAGACGACGAAAGCAATGATGGGGACGATGATTATGTTCCCAGTGATGCAGAAGAAAGCTCCGACGAAGATTCGGATGAGGATTATGACAGCGAAGACGAGGATGAAGATGATGAAGGTCAAAATTTTTTGTGCCTAAAACGTTACTGTTGACCGAAGTAGCTCGATGTAGATTGCCATCATCGTTTTCAATTCAATATTGTGATTTCATTTATTCGGTAAGAAACGTTCCATGACTTGTTTTCGTGTCGAAAGGATCAGTTACAATATTACTTACGCTCAGTTTACATTTAGACTACGAAGAAGAGCTGGACAGTGATGAGTCGAGTGGGAAGGATTGGAGTGATTTAGAAGAAGAAGCCAGACGAGGTAGAGTTTGCGTATAGATCTATTTAATTCTAGCTGACTATGGAATAAGCGTTTTCCGTTCTTATCTTTCAATGGAAACATTCCTTTTATTAAAGGGTTTCTTGATGTTGACAGAATATTTGCTTTCAGATTGGACCTGCTTTCATATTTCTGCAGAAGCACTGAATTTTTTTAGTCCCTCTTGAGATAACTTTCAAATCCTGCTTGAAACCTTATCTGTTAGGTTTGTTCAGAATTGCGAATCCTTTTTTTCTTCTTCATTATACGTTTATTGTATTGTTTTTGTTTTTTGTTTATACTTTTATTATTGATTTCTTTCTTTTTTTTTTTTTTCATGTTCAGACGATCGCGAAAGAGAAATAGAAGATCGTGATACAGGCCGTTCGAAAAGTGCGAAGTCGACCTCGAAAGGCGGGAAAAGGAAACGCTCTGATGAATCCCCCACCAAGGCCAAGAAGCAGAAGAAACGCTAGATGAGAACTGAGACATTCTTAAGCTTGGTCTCTACTTCGTGATCTAAGAGAGTTTATCCGCATGTGGAAAGTTCTGATTGAATCCTATCAGACTGTGCTCAATTTGAAGTTTCCCTTCTCCTGCAGTTGCCGGCAATCCAGCTTTGTGGGCCAAAATAGGGATATATAGGCTGATTGCAGAGCCGGGTTTGTCTTGGAAGCGTTTCAGTTTTTGGAAAGAAAGATTTTGTTTACATGTCTTCTTACTTGTGTTTGTTTTAATGGGCAGACAGTGTATGAAGACTTTTAAATGGTGTACACTAATAAAATGTCCAAGCAAGTTGCGAATTTGCTTATCGCGCCGGGAGCCTTCGAAACAAAAAGGGGTCAAGTTTAAATATGGCTACTTGACCTGTGTCGGTGTTCTTAAAGAATTATGTTAGTTTTCGCCATTTTCAGAAGGCTACACGGCGAAATTTTGTCGCGCATTTTCCATTTGTAGATTGATCTCTCAAAATACGCAAATAGAGATGTACCCCAAAGAGACATCTTCTGTAGATCTGCTGTTTGCGCATAAAGAGGATCGCGCAACTCATCCTCGGAGGTGACCGCCGCCATGTTAGGAGCCCGGCATTTACTTCAAAGTTTTAAGGCTGTCCCACTGAGCTTGCTTGATTGCAGGATTTGTTTTAGTTCTCAGGCTGCAAATGCTTGTTCAATGTACTAATGTATCTTGTTGTGGTTCAGTTTATTTTTTCGTTCCTTGTCTGCAGTAAGTTTTAGAGCAGCGAAGGTAGGCTTTAACAAACTTAGTTTTTCCATGCAATAAAGCTTCTATTGACCTAATTACAAAAAAATCCTACAGGCGGACTTACACCGACTTATCATTACCGAGGACCGAACGGGTAGCTCAAGCGCCATGCATGACCTTTTTTGATGCTTGAAAAAGTTCAAATGTTTCAGCTTTCCTCACAATCTATTTCCAGTAGTCTGCTAAGTGTATTCCTTTCAAAGATTATTAAATCTGACATTTATTTTTCCTATATTAACTTTGTAAGCTCGAAAACTTGATTTTCGTTTACTGCTTTGTCCACCTCGCGCCCATCCAGTTTCCATCACATAATCATACACTTAGTTAAATGTCTTATTGAGGAAAGTTCATATGGATGCCAGACCTTCGTCGAAGAGGCGAATCACCAGTAGCACTATGCATGCACAGACATAGGCACTCATTTTCGGCTCAATGATGACCACACTCAAGGTTGCCTTAAAGACTGCCCAAATATCTCTTTTGAAGAAATCTTACGTTACAAAAGCTTGGGCATTGCGGACTCTTGCGGACCTTTTCTTGCGAGCACGATTGGTCCTAGCCCTTGGGACTCGTTGCCACCAGCTTATTATGAATTGCCCTGATTGATACAAAGTCCATACGCTGGCGCGGCAACGCTGTAGATTTGAAACTCGATCCCTTTCCATAAAGCACAGCAACAAACAGAATAATCTGATGTGAATCACGAGCCTCACTTGCTACGATCCGCAACGACTTGAAGCAGACTCGAGCCAGAAACGAGCTAACAAGGAATGACTTGCAGTAAGTGCGCGGGAGCTTCCTTTTACTGGTTGATTCCTCATCCTCATTTTGCACTCTACCACTTCCACATACTAAGAAGAAGTTAGTTTTTCTGCGACAGGGGTTTAGTGAGTACTCCTGGATGGCTGACCAATTACACCGTGCGTGTGTGTGTGTGTGTGTGTGTGTGTGTATGTGTGTGTGCTTGCTTGTGTGTGTGTGCCTGTGTGTGTCTGTGTGTGTCTGTGTGTATGTGTGTGTATGTGCCAACTCAAAATAGCCTTTGAAATCATATAAATTGCGACCGAGAAAGCTTCATCTCTTCCCTTCACTTGACGTTTAGCGTTGATATTGTGTATTCAATCCAGCGTTAATGCATCACATTAATTTGTCGTGAGCTACATTCTACGCCGATGCGAAATCAGCATGCCGCCTTTTCACACACAGGGTGCAAGTCAGACCTAGGACACTTGTAAACATCTAGCGTTCGACAGATGTGTCCGGACCAGGGACCGCATGTCAAGACAGATTAACGGCTTCCTGAGGCGCTGCCGTTATACATTATCATTTCGATAATGCAAGGAATGGTGGGAAAGGTTTCAATTCAAAAACCTCGAGTCCATGAATGTCTGAATCGTAACAATGAACCGTAAGAGCAACAATTGGATTGCAGATTTCCTGCTTTACGCACGCGATGCCAACTCGGCCACCAGCATCGGTCCCTGCAGTCATTCAGTAGCTGCTCTGCTCCTGCATTCATGAGTATAAAGCTGTCCATCACGGAGATGATAGTAGACAGAGGTGATAGGAGCGGGTGTATCAATTTTTGCATTTAGGTTCTTGAGGGTATGACTGGTAGAAATGACGTATTTTTACCTCAAAAGTTCTCGCGGGAATTTTCGGGAATTCTCCATAAAGTACGAAAACGCAACCGAAATTTCCTGGGAATTTAGTAGTGAGATATTCTGCTGATATTTAGAGATTATGGAGCATATTAAGTTTTTATAAAATTCTCTCTTTTGTACAGCTTTTTCACATAGTTAGAACATGTGGAAATCCTCATCGGATTCATAAAATCGTAGCAGTTGCCGTCGTCTTGCATGTGCTGATGTCCAAGTTTGTTGCATTCGCTAATTAAAACAAAAAGTTCCATTCTCTTTGCAACAGTCGGAAGTAGCAAAAATTTGATAACTAGAACCTTTTACTCTCTCTTGAACTCTTACTCTGATAAACTATTCACAAGCTTGCTTAATATACAAAAAAAGTAACTATTATCGAATAGACGGCTAGAGTTCGCTTAATCGCGGATGATCTCTTCGCCATCTGGTCTCCACGCGCAATGTAACAAACAACTCTGTACAAAAAATTTAAAAAACTTTATTATTTTCATAATAATTATCGGAAGTTCACAATTGAACATTCAGAACATTAGAACCTTAGGATTACTTTTTCTTTTGGAATGGACTTCTTTTGCTCTTGGAAAACTTGAGATCAAGCATAGTATACATATCAAGGAATACGAATTTTTAAAATATAATGATTTGGGTGATTCAGGACACATGGACTGCGGAACGAAAAGAGAGACGGATTTTTTTTTTATTTTTTTAGCATCTTGCAAGTGCTGCTGTAGATCGCAGAGAGCTCGATTGCTACCATTCTATTGTGCGAGCAGATATACGAAGTTGGGGCTACCTCGATTAGCCAAACTTCCACATTGATGAGCGGTTATGAAGGGTCGTCTTTTGGGATACACCCAATTCGGCGCGGGGCAAATTAGCGCTGACTGTTTTAGCGTCGTCGAATCAGCGCTAGGTTTTTTAG
>QQSS02193280.1:0-12909 GCA_003687565.2 Craspedacusta sowerbii
TATATATATATATATATATATATATATACATATATATGAGTGCGCTTATAACATGACATTTAAAAGTGCTTGATGTATCATGAATCCATGTAGTAGAGTTCATCATTTAAATGGCTATTGGGTTCAGAAGACGCTGCAGTATCATGTCAAAGGAAATGGTTTAAAATTAACGTACGTTTTCCGAAAGCTCTCGCCCAATTTACGTCAATTGTTTATGGACTATTCCTAAACAGGCCGTCCGAACTTACACGAAGGTTAGCTACATTTTGGATTAAAGGCAATGGAGATTTGTAATGGCGACCTTAGCAGCGTAGGCACTAATTGACAGTTAAGGCATTGACATCCCTGTAATTAGACTGAATGTAGACACTCAGGATAATATTAGAAACAGAAACCGTGAAACTATAACAGGAGAGGTTTCTAACTATCCAGATGCAAAAAAACGTTAGACCTGCAACGTGTGTGCAAGAAAATCGTTTAATGTACGTTGGCGTTGCCCAAAAACAATCGTAGAAGCCTAATGAAAACCTACGCGCAAGAAGGCATGGATATTTATTTAGAGTCTGTGCTGTCCAAGCTGCCACGTCAGAAACATATTCGAAGAAAAGCGACAGGAAAATGTTCCTCAATGCTACCTTCTCTGGTGTCAATTCTGACATGCATTTTATTCCGTGTCAAACAATCGCTGCCTTCGGTTGTCGTTAGCTCCATATTTCTTTTCCAGATTTAAAATTTGCACTCAATTCTACAATCAATTTTATATTTCATTTTTAACTCCGTTTACTCCACAATACTCGCTAGTAAATTAACGATAGAAATTCTCATCCTGGCCGAGAGAAGTAGATATTATTATGTCAAATTTGCACAATCAAATGGCATGTGAATAAGTTAAAGATTGAGATGCCTCAGTCGCGCTTTTAACCCATCATCTATGCCACTTTTAATCTATATTCAGGTTCATAAAGAAAACGCTGGCAGAATAGAAAAATATATGGCACAGTATAAAGCGGTACAGAAAGACAATATGAGCAGCCGGCCAATAAAAATATGTGACATATTTTGGCGGCTACCCTGTTTGGCGAATCTCCTAAGAATACATTACCAGCACAGTATGACTTCGTCGTCCGCTGGGTAGGTCTTTAAGAAAGGTGTCTCCTTGTAACAGGGCACAGGGCGATGTCAGCTTCACGATCGTTGGAGCATCAACAAGTCGTCCGAGCCTCCCTTTGAGGGCACGTATCGAGCTCTTTAGCTCCATGAGAGGCTCAAACAACATCCGACGACTGGCCTCATTTGCTGTCACCGACGATCGATGGACTGCGCATCCGGGGAAACTCCTGGCTCTTCACCAAAGAAAGAAAGAAAGAAGATGAGCATCGCGGAGTTGATCGAAAAATCTTAATTCCAAGAAGTTATTAATTATGACCGTTATCTAAGCAAGTTTGACTAAAAATTTCAGAGCCCAGAAGCACGGTCACCAGCAGCTACTGCCTTTTAAAGTGTCTTGAAATAAAATTTCCCTCGCTCAGTGTAACTTACGAACCTCTTCAACTTAGATTCTACAGAACCTTATCTATAAAACACTTCAAATATCGCTAGCTCATTCTTTCTAGAGTAGGTTAAGTTTAAAGGGAAGAAACAGAGCCATGATTAAGCAAGTATTGCTTTAGAATTGTGTGGGATCTATCACTTCTGTGTAGCACATTATTGGTACATTGTATGACGGTCGCTTTGAAAGCGAAACTTATATACGAAAAGCTGTGCTGGTGCCTTTTGCATTTGAAAATCGCTACAGCATTACTAGTAAGAACGAAAGCGGCACGAGTGGGTTCTAAGATCATATTGAAAATAACAAAATTTTTAATAATTAAGAGAATGTTAAAAAATTGAAAAGCATTGAATGAGCACCATTTACCTTGGGATGTTTCTCACGGTCCACCGAGACATTTGCTTGCACCCGGTTTTTTCTGAATAGCACGCCAAATTATTAATAGCCTTTTGTTTTTGAAACTATGTTGATGATTCAAAATGGGGTCAAAGTCCTTCATTGAATGGCACTTTATGTCCCCACGCGTAATAGAAACAGATGGCGTTTCCACGCAAGGAAAATACACAGAGGCTGCTTCCTGGGAAGAACATTGGAAAATGAAGAATTTATTGTAAGAACTATACTCAAGTGATTGATTGTTGTTCTTGACTAGTGCTTCGAAATGTCGAAGTGCCACATTATCCCAACAAACTAGGAGTTCATGCAAGCCTTTCATACCTTTTAGATGTACGCTCTGATTGGCTGATACAGGTGAATGTTAAGTTTGCAATCTAATGAACGTGCTTCTGAATGTTCACGCAAGGTATAGCCTTGCCAATAATTCACGATTGTGTAATCTACAAATGAGGTAAACTATCTTAGAAAAAAAAATAGAAAAATTTGCTTTGATTTTGCAGCAGCAACAATATGAAGCATTTCAAGCTAGAATGTAAACCTTATTTTTCTTTGCTTCTTATGCCTTTTTTGTAAGGACTATGATCAATCTTCTAAAGGCCCTGGTGTCTGCAGAAATATTAAGACTGCCAGCATGCTCAAAATTTGACGGTGAGTTCTCCGTAAAGGTTGATGGCAAGGCGTTAAATAACTTTGTTATCATGGCTCTACACGACATTAACATCGTGGAATGTGCTTTCAAATGCGTATCAAATGCGAAGTGCAAGTCAGTAAACTTCTTCGAAACGAGCAATGCTTGCGAGTTAAACTGGAAAGACTCTGGCGATGAAAATGTGACTTACGTTGAGCGAGATGGTTGGACTTACTTTGAAACAGGACCAGCTCCTGTTCGCCAGGTAAAAGAACTTTATGTTTAATGAGTGGCACTCCTAAGTATTTACAATCAGTAAGAGCGGAGCTAAAGACTTTAGGTGATCACCTGACACAGGATAACGACCTTAGTCAATAAGAATATTGATTACACCTTTTGTCGCTTACCTATGGACTTTGCCGAAAGTTACGGAGTGACCTAGACCTAAAGTTAAAGGGGTATGAGTATTATACCTATGGAAGCGAAGAAAAAACTGATAGAAATGCAACGCATATGACATGGAGGGTCGGATGTGATAAAATGAAAATGAAATCGATGAGCAAATGCTTTCCATTTGCTTGCTAAATTGGATTGGTCCTTTTGAACGTAACTATGCACGAATAAAAATTTCAGCTACAGACATTATGGCGCATGATTTTTCTATGAACGCACATTTTTGGATTAATGGAATTCAGTATTTTGTAGTGTATATAGGTGGCTAAAATATGATAATGAGTTATCGCAGTACATTGCATTTGACTTTAGCTTTGCCTCAGGAATAAGTTATCCAATGAACTTTGGATCATGTAAAGCACAACAGCTTAATGCGATGCGGAGCGATAATCCGTCTTTTTAGTCTGACCTGACACTGCATTTGGAAGATTATTCCCAACCTAACAATAGTTGAAGCAGGGGTAAAATGGAATATTCCCTGAACCAAAGCCAATTATCTTTTGCCATTGTTATATTTGCATTAAACCAACGTAACACTAGAATATTGGCTTATTTACTCCGCGATGTTGAGCAGTGTAATCAAGGTAGCCTTGAAAGTTCCTTCAAAACTGGAAGATTTATTATTGAAGCTAATTGTCACGTTGCTTTTTGCTTACTTTAATGTTGCTAATGAGACCTTTTCCGCGTCAATTCAGTTTGGACCATACTGTCGACACGTGTCACCATGCAAGCATGGAACGTGGAGAGATACTTGTGAATAACCAGGTTACACTTGCAAATGCGATGTCCCTTTCGTTGGATCTCAATGCGATCAAGGTAAGTTTACTTTTTATATAAGTTTTAAAAACTCATCATCTTTTGTCTGCAACGGGATTAACAGAAATGCCTATCTGTAGTCAACGAATACCTATTTACTAATCCTGCTTCTTTTTTGGTGACTAAACAGCCTTACAATTTTGAAGTTTTTCCTTACAAAATGGTGATCAAATAGGGAAGACGATGCTCAGACAGTTTCAATATCAACAAAGGTAACAAGTCGCCTAAACATCAGTATTTTGTCCACTTTGATGATCTGTTATTAGATGCTGTGTTTGCTAGCACTTCATTATCTACTTTTAGGACCAGGTGCTAGCCCAGAACTCTCCGCGCGATCATGCCTAGAAATTCGCAAAAAATACGTGAAAGAGCGACCGCCTTCCGGGAGATATTAGATTAGGGCGTCACAGCCAGTACAGATGTACTGCGATATGGAAGTTGATGAAGGTATTGTAAATCGTTTTGGATTATGTGATGGCGTTTCATGCCATAGAAGTTCTGCACATTGACTTCTGCAAGTTTGGATATCGAGACGAGGAATCATAAGGTTATGGTGTCTTGTATTTGGCAATAATTTCAGCTTTCAGGCACAACATTTTTGAAGGCTATGTTTCAATTAAAATTACCTTTTGTTAGACATTTCACTTCATTTCTCTCCTCAAACTTTAATAGCAATATATGAGAAACCAAACAGAAATGCAAAATGCCATTCCAGCTAATCGTTCTGCTAGTTGAAGGAATGGTTATTCAATCAGATCAAAATGCATAAAAAAAGAGTCTCCTCCTAAATATTCTCGAGTTTATCTTCACATACGAAACTTGGTCGGATCAATGCTTATGCGTTGAGTGATTTCTTGCTTCCTTAAGTTGATTTACTGGGATTTGCAATCAATACAAAATGAATTTTCCGATTTGCTAACTTTCTAAACTGATTAATAAAGGACCTTTATCTTCCTTCGCATTAGAAAACCTTTATAGACATTTCAGAACTCTTTAATGCAACTCTACATTAAATTTTTCGACAGGTGGATGGACAAAGGTCGGCAATATGAAAATTATTAGCAACGCGTTTTCATACTCACCATCGTTTGTTCATGATGACATTGAATCATTGAGCCTCTCGGAAAGCACGTTCTACGCACTCTCAACATCTGGACTTGCAACACTTCGTGGGTTCATCAATTTTACCTCGATAAGGATTTACTGCCGCAAGCCTTCGGTAAATCGCACAATCCACTTTTCTACTTTAAACAATGCAAAAGGTCTGTCCGTTGTGGAATTCATGACTGGGAAAACCAAAGTTCGACCAATGTCATGTGGATCATACACACAGTACATGGACGACAATTCAATACTTTCGAGAAACTGTTCAGATTGGAAGGATCAGGCATGGTCGGATCCGATCATCGCTCAACCAGTACTGCTCTACGATCATCCCGGTTACATCTTTGAGGTCAGTCACATTGTCGTTGGAAGCTTTAAGGGAAGATTTGAATGCGACGATTTCCTCGGTAGTGAAAAGATTGGCATATGGATGTTCTATGTACGTTAAGGAGGATACATATGCTATTTTGCCATGAGACTATTTCTTCATTTTAAACTATTCAGTTGGAGAATGTAACAACTCCTTGCAATGTATATTCCATAACGTTGTTAAACATAAGCATAATACACTGCTTTAAAAAGTACCTAATCTGTGATGTATAGTTATTGCTTTCGTTTTCTAAGTTAAGACACTGTTCAAAAAAGAAAGGCATGAGATATTCTTGCTATTCGTAAAATGTGAAATGAGAGAAGAAAAAAAAATAAGAGAAATATGTTTTGTAGCGTTACTCTATTCGTAACTCTAAGATGAAATGACGCCATTCTTGAACACCCATCAGTGAGCAGGATCGCAACTATTTGCATCAATGGTCGCTCATATTACGTTGCGAAACTTCGAAAGTGGACAATTAACTTTAAAATTAACATTGTCAAAAAAATTTAGAGATGGATGTTGTACAATGAAACTCCAGTAGTTAGACTTACTAAACAGTTTTCGGGGCTGCAGAAACTTGCCTCCTTGGCGATGACCCAACCACACCGTGCACTACCAACTCTGTGAAGAATTTTATATGGCAATGGGCCTACTAATTTTTTCTATTCTAGATTGAGTATGATCTGCTAGATTACTCTTAAATGCCAAAATGCACTTAAAAAAAATATACAAATATAAAAACCTTACATGACGTTGGCATCTCAATTTAAATTGCGGGACACAAAGTATACTTGTTCAACGTAGTGTCTTCTTGAATAGAAGCCTCACACAAGCTAACTAATGGAAAAAAATTCCTATAGGCGGTATAATTCGTCATTACGTGAATCCAACTGCAATCTAAAACATTCGTCCAAAAGCTAAATTTAATCGTTTATCTCCCATAGCTGCCGTGAGTGACCACGGCTTCTCAAACCTTTTATTGAGTAGATTGGCAATCTTTAAAGGCAATAAATAGCTCTAAAAGAACAGAATGTCTAGAATAATCGGTGTCATAGCAATTCCAGCTCTTCTCGCAATGAGCCTAGACTGTCATTTTCGATGCAATTAGGAAGATTTTCCATGAGTTCCTTCGTTTCGTCCCCGTGCTCTCTTCTTCATGCAGGCTAATTAAGTGCGTTTCAAGCCGCATTATAGTTCACAGTTTTCTTCTAATCAGATTTCGAAATTTGGATTAGAAAATGCAACAGTTTAATTGCGCAAGCTGGGAGGCGCCATTTCCCAAATTTTAAAATGTCGTCACATATCAAAACGAAGCGAAAGCAATTTCTTCCGTAATTTATTAACAAATCGAGAAAACAGAAAGGAATCTTGATACTCTTGCCCTAGCGTTTAGCCATTGTTGGAATTTTGCTGCATTGACTTAAAAACTGTTTCAGGGTCCTCGTTTTGACAACAGCATGCTATTGACACTAGCAATAATGCTTAGCTCGAAGCTGAAGAGATATTTATGGATATGTTGAGGCTAGTGGCGATTCATAATTTGCCAAAGCAATATTTCGGAAGCAACATACTAATTTACAAATGTCAAAGGTAATTATAATCTAGATACGTATGAGAATTATGCAGTATAAGTCACCATATTTAAATTAAGCATAAAGTTAAGATGCAATTTACATTAAGGGACCCCAATTCTACTTGTCCAAATACGTCAGCGCAGTGTCTGCCTGGCGTATTTTTTTAATAGAAGCCTCATAACAGGAAACAAATTAACAAATAAAGCTCTCGAAAGCTGCAGGAATCGTCATTAGACTGACCAATAAGACATTCTTGCTGAAGCTTTTTAAAATCTTATATCACTTGTGGCTGTGTATACATTTCTCATCTTCTCAAATTTACTAGCCGTCTTTAAAGGCGTGCATCAGGAAAACAGAATGTCTAGAATAATCAGTTTCTTAACACTTCCAGTACGTGCCACGAAAATCCTCTTGTACTCGCGTGCTTGTCATTGCAATGAAGCAGATTTTCCATGCGTTTCCATGTTTCATCCGTGTGTTATTTTTTAGCTGGGAAATTAAGTGCATTTCAACCGAAAATATAGTCTTTTATAGTTTTTTCTTACGAGATTTCGAAATTGAAAGCGCACCAATTGAACTGCGCAAGCTCGGTGGCACAATTTTTGAACAAGGAAAGTGCTCAGAAAATTGTGAAAACAGAATGTCCTCTTGGTGAATCTAAGATTGTTGTCTTATAATCAATCTTGCGCTATATTATGGAACAGAATCTCCATGATTTCTTTTTTAAATCGTCGCACTCTTAAAGACTTCGCCTGTCCGCTTGCAAGCATATACAGACACGCTCGGCCGATCTTGGAAGAACCAAACTCACTACCACAAACTTAACACAACTTAGGCGCACGAAAGCCTGTGTAGCTCTTGAACGTTACCTGTCACTTCTTGGAAGATAGCGAGACTTCTGGGCACGACAGGACATTTCAAGCGTATATAATTTACTGTGGTGTCACATCTCATCCTGCTCGATGTGGAATGTCGACCACAGGGCTTGTATACTTGTGTGAACTTGGAAAATAATGCTGCGGATATTATCACAGTGATAGATCTTTCCATTTAGGAAATGATTTTCTTGAAGGAAAATATCACTCTTCTTCAAGGGCACATCGAGCAATTGAAAGAGCGCCTGAGTTTGTTGATTGTTGATGAGAATTAGACAGAACAGGAAAGCCCCCTTATAGTTTCCTTATTAGAGAAAGCCTTTGAGGTACGGGAACGCCTGAAAAGGTTTTTGTCTTAAATACGTGCTCCGCTACTGTTTCTTCTGTTGTTGCGGATGGTGCTAGCGAAGCAAGCCGCGGATTTTTGCGGTTTCCGGACAATTTCACTTTGAGTAGATATTTTTTAGATTTTACTGAACAGTTGTTCAGCTTATTTTTGGTAGCGATTGTCCTTTATGAGTTACTATCGTTTGGTTGCTGAGTGTGATCGTTTTGTACCAATCGGCTAGAAATTTTGTGATTTTATATGGGTTTGGTGCAGTTTTATGTGGGTCTCAGCTTCATATAGAACTTCCATTCGTGGTGGATCATAGTGCTTCCATTCATGGTGGATCAGTTACTTGTATCTCTTTGGAGAGTTATGTTTTTGGAGTGTTCGTTTAAATATTGTGAGACGTATAAGACGACAATGTTTTTTTTGTGTTAAAAGAGACTCCCACTTATTTATAACAAAATCAAGTTGTTCGCCTTCATGTCATCGCATTCACATTGTACCCTGCTAGCAAAACTGCCAAATTGAACAAAGGTGGTAGTCATGGATTAGCAGCTACCGAGTCGTTTGTAGTCAAATAGTGTTTTGATTTGCCCCGGAAAAATTGTCCACACAATGTTCCAGTCTCAAGCTTGACGCTGTTTACATGTACATAACTTGTTTAAGCCTCCGATTCCTATGATAAGTAGTCATTTTGCTTAACAAACGGAAACGAAGCCTTGTGTTCGTGAAATTCAAACTAAATTGTAAGGCTTGACTTTGTTACTCTTTCTTCACATGTCACCATGCGAGCGCAGAACGTTCACAATTTTGTTGCATTTAGCAAAAAACTATTTTGTGATAACAGGACGCTCATACCCGTAGCAAAAGTGTTGAGTTCAAGACCAAAGAGATTCTTGTGGATAGCTGCGATACATAATTTAGTGTTTAACGACACTGTACCCAAGTGGAAGTAAGACCTTCCTTTAGAAAGCGAAAAAGTACACTTTGATATAATATTTCGGAAAAACACATGCCAATTCACAAATGTCAAATGCAATTGGAACTTAGAAGTGGATGTGACATCATGTCATATGTAATTCACCATATTCCTATATTCTTGAATCTCATAAATTCTGGAAGCATGAGAATCAGATTTTATATGATTCTGACGGCTAATTAACTCGTGTCATTTCTGGAGCAGTATTCTTGATTTGTCATAGCCATTGCTCCTTTGCACTGAATTACATAATCCTTTATACAGAAACATAGGAAATTATCTGTTAGTGGTATCCTGCCTCGGAATATTGAGATACCAACCGGCTAGACATTTTCTTTAATGATTTAATATAAAAAAATATTCTATTCAAGGAGTCAATTATTTCCAGGAATAAATAAATGTCGCACATTAGCGACATTTTCTAACTTGCGACCATTTCAGTTTTTAAAATACCGGCTAAATTTTGAAACGGAGGTATGTCGAACCCCTCAGCGAGGACCCTTTGAAAGAAGCATGAATTATTTAGCTAGGAAGATATGATATGTCAATCCCGTCTACTCAAACGGACGAAGTACCCTTCAGATAAATATTGAAGTGCCTTTTTTGCGACAGAATAGCATATTTATAATTAACGCCTTTTAGCCGATTGGCTCGCCTCCCGTTCAAGTAATTGCTCATAAATTTTTTAACTGTCTGAGACATGAAATAACATCTGAGCGATCTACCGTCCATGAACCATTAGCGGTACCCTCGAAATACTACGACGGACATTCCTTTCGAATGACAGACGAAACAAAATGGAACTGATCATGTAAGATAAGTGATTAAATTGTTTGTAGAATGTAGAGCGATTTTTATTTCATAGTTGAGAATGAGTTTAGATTAAATTTCTAATCGCCACTTCTTGTGAATCTCGTTTCAGTTATTACATTCAAATGCAAGCAAAATCAACTTCAATCCGTAACTCAGCAACAATATTCAGACATTGCTTTTTGCAAGAAGCTCCTATTCTGCTAAGTAGTGTTTAGTAAAGGACATAATTTAAGTTGTACTTTGGATTTCCCTATATTCTAGGGCTGCCCTTCAACCGATTTATTACTTTGCCAGCTCGTTTTATAGGATTATGATTTATCTACTAAACTCCATGGTGTCTTCCGAAATCTTACGACTTCCAGCGTGCTCGAAGTTTGACGGCGAGTTCTCCGTTAAAGTTGACGGTAAAGTGCTGATGCATTACATGTTGCTGTCGATGAGCGACATTACGTTGGTAGAATGCGCCTTTCAATGTATATCTCTAGCGAGGTGCAAGTCAATAAATTTCTTAGAAACAAACAACAAGTGTGAGTTGAACTCCAGAGATTCTTCAGATGCCAATGTTACTTATGAAGACCGCACCGGATGGACATACTTTGAAACGCGGCCAGAGCCAGTTCGAAAGGTAAACTAGTTAATACTTTGAGAAACCGTTCAATAATTGCATGTTTACATAACCCATAATTTCAAAATTTTCATTATTCCATTCTAAAACACGCTTGAGTACTTGGAGTCTTGATACAATAGTCCTTAATGCATTCGCCGAATCTTGTTAGAATCTGACCTTAGATGAATCCGCGAAGAAATTTTTCTATGCCCTTCGAAAAGACATCGATAATAAAAGAACGCGATGGGATATTATCTGTTGCTACCGAAGTGCCACAAAACGTACTACAGATAATGGCTCCTTTTGGCTTCAAACTTTGATGTATTTTTATGTACGTATTTTAAATATTATTAGTGGTTATTATTTAAAGTAAAGCCCTTAAACTTACAGACAACTAGATCTTATCAGATATAGTCATTGCTCAAATATTTGTACTTTCAGCTTGGGCCATATTGCCAG
The DNA here is from genome assembly GCA_003687565.2 of Craspedacusta sowerbii. Lineage (NCBI taxonomy): Eukaryota > Metazoa > Cnidaria > Hydrozoa > Limnomedusae > Olindiidae > Craspedacusta > Craspedacusta sowerbii. The sequence goes on from QQSS02193280.1 coordinate 10,958, forward strand.
CGAATGTCGCCCTGTGAGCATGGATCTTGTAGAGACATCTGTGAGACACCTGGATACACCTGCTATTGTGATGACCAATATGTGGGATCCAGGTGCAGCGAAAGTAAAAAATTGATTATCCGTTTCTTTCGGTTCCCAGCTAACTGAGTTGTTCTAATCACATTATTAAAACCCTTATACACATTATGAAACTTTATTTTATTTCTAAATTCTCTCCTTATATAATATGCTATTCTCGAACGTTATAATTGAAGTGAAGCCCAATGAAGCAATACGATCTTATACATGTAGACAAAGCGAAATTCAAAAGCCTCAATCTATTCTGCCCACTGCAAAGTAATCAGTAGAAATACAACTGCTTAATTTACCTGAAGATTCAAGAATTTATTTCTCCCATCAAACTGAAGAAGCTATTGGTTTACATAGATTTAACAAAGACGGGAAGGGGGCTCTTCATAGCAATGCTAATTGGAGTTGAAGAGCTCCCTCCCTGTAATCATGTCCATTGGTTAATAATAAAATAAAGATGGAAGAAATAACCACAACGTACGCAAACCAACTATAGAAACTATAGATTCACGATCAATAAAGTCCACCGTTATATGGATGCCACATAACGCAAGTTAATATTATGTAATGTGGGTCCAGCAGGTGCAAGATGCCCTGGCGATTTTATCATGTATTTGTGTTTTTAAACCATTTTCAGCAGTGGAAGATAGAAAAAATTGTATTTTGGTAAGAGAAGAGCACATATGTGTCTTTTAAATAGTGGCCTGCTTAAGTTACCTGCTTAAGTGGCCTGCTTAACCCTACCTGAGTTGGGTTAAGTGCTAATATTGCAATTACACTTAATGTTGTAAAATATTGTATAAAATATAAAATATAAAATATTGTTGAATAGCAATAGAATATTGTTGAATAGCAACACTCAACATGAAATTAAATTGATCGCTTCAATGCTGTAGGACCATGAGGAATATCTGTATCACTGCTTGCAGGACCGGGATCGACACGAGAAGAGGCCGCACAGTCATGCTTAGAAATAAGACGAAGGTATGAGGACAAAAGACCACCCTCTGGACTGTATTGGATTATGGCATTACAGCCAGTGCAGATGTTTTGTGATATGGAAGTAGATGAAGGTACTTTAGCACGCCTTTCCAATAATTATGGATTGATTGCCGGGAAATACGAAAAGTTTATGATGTGTCATGCAAGAGAAACTTCAACTTGCTTCTGGGATAGGCCATGAGATTTTAAACAGCAAGATTTTAATGTAGAAGTTTCAATTTTGTTTATGCTGGAAGTTTGCTAAGACGAGCACTAGCCATGTCTATGGATAAAATTAACGTCTCGAAGCGCAAAAATGACAAATATCGTTGCCTTTGAGGACAAAGGCCTTTGTTAATTGCAAATGGATTAGAATATGTAGTTACGCAGAAGCTTGTAACATATACTACATACACATATTCGATGTACATATACATATACATAGGCATATTGATATACATATTAATATACATATACATATTCTTTGTAGATATACATATTCATACTCACATCATATACACATCTACATATATATATTCTATGTACATAAACACATTCTACAAATAGCTATTTCTGCACCTAATCGACAGGACAGAATTGGTCACACTCAAGTTAACTAAAAACCTTGCCGCGATTTGCATTTGCAAGTCGGCTAGTCTCCGTTGGCACCATTTTCTTGTCTTTGCACACAAAATGTAAAATTTCTGCTGAAAATTAGGGAGTGATTCTAAATTCACATGCTGCTTTCAATGTACTTTTACGTTTGCAGCTGGTACTTGGTTCCTTCCAAGGTTTTATTGATGCATTAATCTCTCTCCCTCTATCTAACTCCTTTTTCTTTCTCTCTCTCTCTCTCTCTCTCTCTCTCTCTCTCTAAATACTTATATATATATATATATATA
>QQSS02193291.1:0-12907 GCA_003687565.2 Craspedacusta sowerbii
GAAAAGGCTAAACGCCTTCTTGGAGAACCATGCCATCTCTGAGTACCTAATCTGGACTAATAGTGACGAATTCTATTTTATGCCTGTAAATTTTTGCTTAGTGCTACTTGTTTTGTTACTTGCGGCAAAATAACCCAAAAGAGTAGAATAGAATATACATACATAGTGCCTCCAGTTGAGTCGCTTTCCTGCTAGTGTGTTCTGCAGTTACCAATGACGTGAAGTAGTGCTTGTCTAAGGGGAGAGAATTACAAAAGCCCCAAGGATGCAATCTCCCATCTTCGTGTGTAGCTCCGATTACGGAAGCTTTTGCCGAGGTATCTATTCGAGAACGTGCAAACGCTCCACGGTATCTTATTCAGCACGCTGTATCAGTGCCGCGCAATGGCTGGGTGTAAATCTACCGTTTAATCCTCAATGAGAGGTTCATTGCGATTGGTCTGATGTGACGTACTCTCGTGGCAGTTACGCTTACAAGATGCCGATGCAGTTGTTACTGTTAGAGAAGATTTGGTGCTACCTGTTATCTACTTATTTATTTGTTTATTTATTCGTTAGCTAAGTCTGACTGTAACCCAAACCCAAACTCTGACCATAATACTAATCCTTACCCTAACCCGATCCCTATCCCTTTCCTTAACAAGCTCTAGCAAACTTCAAGCAATTGAAATTTTCTATAAAATAAAAAAAAAACATTATTTGAAGTCGATTAATTTAAGTATCCTGGCTGCAGCCTAGGCCCACTGATTTGTATAATAACGTTATTATAGAGATCAGTGCCTAGGCCTTATTGGCCGTCAGGGCATTTCGACATCATCAATCACTGATTGTGGTGTAAACGGTAGCTAAACGGTATGGAGGGAAGGGTGCATGCTCAGATGGATTAACTGACCAGTAATTAGGGCGGTAAGATTTCTTCTCAACTGTAATTTCGTCGCGCTTCTAATTTCATTTAGGGCTTTCCGAGTTGAGAAGTAAGCGTCGGCTCTAAGTTTTTCTGGGCCGGATTGTCTCGTGACGAAATTTTCGTCGATGTTGATCGATGAAAGTTCAAGTGAAAATGTGAAAGTGAAAGTGAAAGTGTAAGTGAATATATTTACTCAAAAAAAAAACGCCCAGTCAAAAGTTGCAATACCGAGAAAAGAAATAATAAATAGATCCATTACTTGAACGCTTGCGAAGAAGCTAAAGTTGGTTTTATGATAGAAACGAGAGGAATGGGTGACGTCGGTAATCAAATTGCGCTCCTGGAAAAGTAGATCTCATCAAGCATTCGGAATATGCATGAAGAGGAAAAAAGATAAAAATAAAAACAATAATAAAATAAATAAACGAATAAATAAAATAAAAATAAAATGAAAAATTAGGTAGAGGAATGCAAAAAGCATTAAAGAGAAATCAATGCACGGAAACAGTGAACAAGAATTGGAGCACACTTAAGTTTTTGGCAGAAGAGATGCTTAGTGGCACCCGAGAAGTTATAAGAAAAAGAAACACAAACTTTTTCAACATTGTAAAACGCAAGAACCATTATCAAAACGCAAGTACAATATCTAATATATGGTATATGATATAATCAGAATTGTTGATTACCAAGAAAGGATGATCAAACAAAAAATAAACTAATCAAACTTCAACTTGTTAAAACCAATAACTAAAACTGATCCGCTAATACACGCAGTTGTTGATAAGCAGATAATTCTTCCCCAAATATAGCAGAGAGATAGTACTCAACGATCCAAAAAATAAAAATTAACATGCTAACAGATAAATCAATTAGTACTTCACACCTTTTTGAAATTTACTTGCACTAAAACATTACACTTTCAAACAACAACAAAAACAAAAAAAATCAAAAAATCACTGTTTCAGAACAACTGCAGCAGATAAAAAAGCATGTTTTATGTATACGCAACCATAAGAAGGGATCGAATTTCCTTCTTATAGACGGTTTTTGAACTGGAAATACTTACTATAAAGTCGCTTAGCTGATTATACATCATGGCACCTGCTGTTTGATATTACTGCTTCCGTATATCCCACTCTTTGTTATTTGTACTTACAGTTTTGATACGTTGTTAGATCGAGTTACCTTATTAGATGAGTAGATTTGGAAGAAATCATCAAATGCACGTGGGCGTCTTTTTTGGTGTCAATTATGGATATGTACGCACAAAATGTAATGTAATTACGTCTTCCAGCAAGGAACTGGCTGTAGCGTGACGAAACATTTTTGACACAAGAAAAGTATTCGGGCCGAAATGATTCTTTTTTTAAAAAATTTTGCTACAATTATGAAAAGGTAGGTGGCGCATGCGTTACGGAAGGTTCTGAAAAGTTTGAGAAACCATTCACTTTCCGGATTCCAAAAGCATGAAACTTGTCCAACAGAAGTTCCCTTGCAGCATCTGAAAGTACGTTGAGAAGAATGGTCTGATTGTACTACACTAATTTGCCACCGCGCCGTCAGGTAACTGCTGCCGAAATTCTAAGAAATCCATGCCTTCGATGTGTTGCCTACGTTCGTAAGCATAATAAAAGATATGAGGGCTAGAGGAGAATTTGTAACATGCGTGGGTAATATCAGGGAGCTCGCAACAGCATTAGGCGCACCTAAATATTGAAGTGCAAAGTTCGTGAACACAGATCCTCGATTAGGCTACCAGAAACGGTCCTATCAGAAGAACACTCTCTAGAACAAACGATGCTAAAACAAACCACTTCTCTACTTACAGGTAAAGCCTTGAACTATTTTGTCACAAAGCTGGAATGAAAAATGGAACAAGGAAAGGAATTATTACTGGGACTGAAAGAAGCTGTAGATCGCAAACGACGCTCGTCAAAAACAAAAAACCATCTCAAAAAATGGCTCTTCTCGTGTAAAAATGCTTATGGAGAGCAGATTTCTCATCATGTCGAATATTCTACGGTACCACCATCGGACATCAAATAAAACGAGTAACATGTATTCTGTATGCTTCTATTAGCATGCAAAAGGGCAAGTACAACGCTACAACGAACGTTCCGATATACCAAGCGGCAAGGTCAACGCTGGTGGCTGGACACGTGAACAGGCTTACATTGTGGAGAAACATTAAGATGCGTCTTGAGATACAAAGCATTGGTATACCTTTCAAAATTATGAGCGCTATTTTTTTTTTGCGTTTGCCAACCTAATTTACAAGAGTTCGTCTCAGCTGATTTGCACAGCGTTAGCCATGTAAGCAGTAAACTCCAAGGTGCTGACGACACGAGGTACCTGTGGCTTTGTGCGTAAATCGTCTAGCCAAAGCTCAGTGGCGACGACAGAATTTCAGGAAGAGTGGTCAGCCGAGTACAAGGGGTGGGGACACTGCTCAGCGCAAACAGCTTGGAGCAGCAACAGCTGATGCAGCATGGACCATAGGTCCGAGTAATTATCATAAACTGCTTACTCTCACTCGAATTCTGAGATGTTGCAAGGCTCGCAGTAAGATAATTTTGTGCTCAGCAATGATAGCACATGACTTGGTTTATCTGTTGCTGGTAACCGCTAGTCGCAGGTGACCGCACGAGTCAATTAACCCCATGCCACCCGTCGTGCAATCATTCCGCTTGCTTGTGATGTGAACACTCCGAGCACGCTTGCCGAACATGCGACTACGTAAGCGTGTGGTTTGCCAATAACTTTTCCGCAAATTTGTGCAAGAATTTTCAAGGAATCCTAGTGGTGTTCGGGAAGAATATGTTGATAATTTTTTAACTTGACTACTTAGCCAAAATATTGCAGAGCAAGCCTAACTGGTGAGGTTCTTTCTAAATCTGTACATACTCTCCCGCAAATAGGAAATTGTAGGAACTTTGCTTTCTCGATGGTGTTCTTAGTTATATCAAGGTCTATAGATTGAGTGATTGATTTAAGGTGCTTTGAATAATTTCTTAAGTAGTAGTATAGTTACATGCTTGTAGAAGAGTTTTAGCCAACCATTAATTATCACAGCTGCTTCCCAGTATAGCAATAGTTGTCCTCTGAACATTGTTATGTAGTTAAAACAAGTTTCGATGTGATGCATGAAAATTTGATAGAATTTATGCAATTAAATATATCCAAATCAGTGCTGTAGCCCTTGATTCATCGATTTGGATATGCTACTGTGAGGGGGAAACTCAACATTTATAGTGGCACTGACATCATCTGGATTATTGCTTAGTTCAAAATAAGTTTATTCAACATTTCTGGTTCTGGAAAAGAGTCAGCATATTTAATTAAGCTTCAATGTCAGGCATTGTCAGTTTCTTGTTCTCAGATCTGTTATCCATGCACCTGAAATGCCAATGGCCATTGCTAATCCTGCTTAAGTCCTTTATTTTGGAATGTTGGAAGAAATATTATTATATAAATATTATTATTTTGATCTTATTGTTTAAGTGTGGTAAGTTATTGCTTATATCAATTTTCAAGAATTGCAGCCATTTTGGATTGCACTTTTTGCCGTTATCTTAATTTTCAATTGATGTTTAATGTCTTTTGGTCTCTTATGTCAGGTAATCTCAAGCTCTGAATAAAGATGATGTAGATGCTGATAAGTCTTAAGTTCTTTAATGCTAAATTTAGCTATTAAAAGATCACTTTTTATTTTATTTAGAATGTTTAATGTGTGGCTTTTGATATGCCTTAAATAGAAAACTTACAATATTGTTTCTGTAAGTCTACACTGAAGTTCTTTTATCCACGTTTCCTTTGTCAGTGGTATACAGTGGCAGCTAATTCTTCCTGAAAAACACTTGCAGTTTTCTGAGAGGTGTTAAATCGCTTGGCGTTTAAGATATACCTAGTTGGCAAGACTATTGTTACCAATGTATGGCAATGTGCTACCTGGAGGCTGACCTGCCTTTTCGGTTACTTTCTATTGGCTACATGTTCTGGATGCTGATCTTTAAATACTTTGAAATAAAACCTTGACCTAAGAAAGTGAAGGAAATATATAGCAGGCTTGTAATAATAATAGAAGGCTCCTGAAACCTAATGCCTTTGTAAATTTTTGGTACCATTCCTTTTAAAGTTAGGAATTTAAACTATGACAGACTATCAGATTGGAAATTGTTGGTGGTCCAGTGGAGGCATTTGTAATTTTTGTGTTTTTTTTAAAACCAGCACCCCACCTATAGTGCCTCGCTTTTGCATTTCAAAATGGCAGAAGTCGGATGCATCTTGGCATGAAGGATTTTACTAAAGCATTGGATCTCAATTTTGTAAAATTTATTTCATGACTCTTCAAGTATCACACATTTTACTGGAAAAGAGCATGACTCCACAATCTGCTAGGCAAGGTAGACACTGCACAGGAAAATGCCAAAGTCCTGCTATTTAGGCACGTCTTGCCGACCAAGGTTCTTAGACTTCCTTCTGGTTGTCTGTCGCTCAGGCAGGTAAGATTTGGTGGAACGCTTTCTGTGAAGCTTTCCAATCATGATTACCAGGAACCTCGACTCACTAACCGATTTCCATGTCCCGCATCTCGATCTTGTCTCGATTACTCAGACGGAAGCTTTCGAGTTATGTCGAACTCTGAATTGCGACTTGTATGAATAGTATCACAACGTGTAGAGCCCAACATCGAAATAGACGAAATAGACTTCTATTTCGAGTTGTTCTTTCTAGTATTAGAAGAGTTTTGTTAGCTCATTGCGACTCCCTTGCCGATTTGCGAGCAGGTTAGACTCGCTTAGTCTCGATAACTCAGAGGCAGCACGCGAATCAGTGTGGGAGTGCTATTATGGTATAACGATCAAGCTTACTCAATTTTCAGCACTACAATTTAACGTTCGCGGAATTTCGATGTAGCATGGAACCCATTTTCACTTTCACGCCCGGAAAGAATTTGGTGAATCAATCAATGGTCTCGTTTAGCTCATCGGTCATCGTTTATGATCGCAATAATCGATATAGGACGCCGCGCTCACAGCAAGTTATCATGGACAAGGATTTAACGATTCGTATTTTATTGCGTATTTTTCTAATTTTTATCCGTATTCATTACAACGTATTTTGTACTTTTCGTATGTTGTTATTTTTTGTTTCATGGAGTGCTTTATCATCGTTTTATTTTATCGCGATCTGATCGATGTCTAACGATTCGAACTTGCCTCAAGAAAATCATGGGGTAGTCTAAATATTAGCAACCACGGATTCCTAAGCATTGTCTTGGCGTTGCCGTGAAATTTTAAAGCTATTAATAGCATGTTTTAAATATTGGTCACCACACAAATTTTTGACTCTGCGCGAGCAGATTGGAGTTAGCATCTGTCATGACAAAAACATAAAAAAACATAGCAAACAAGAAATATATAATAATAAAAAATATATATAAATAACAAAAAATTTCCCTGAAAAACTTGCGGCAGTTCGCTGTCCCGCAAAAGGAGCGTTCTTATGCTGGTAGCGTGAATTCTGCACGGCTGAATGATGTCAGGCGTTTTGTTATAGTTTCTAGCTGTGCTGCAGCAAGCAATTCGAAGTCCCATTCTCCTGTTGTAATAGGTCCTTGACACTACTTACTTTGCCCTGCTTAATTAACTTATTTGCTATATTTTTTCTATAGCGGAATTAAATATATTTCCGCTGATTCGTTTTCAATAGCGGCGTTCGTGAAATTATTTCGCACCAGCAGTCGCACGCACACACACGCACATACACACAAACACACAGACATTCACACTTAATGTATTTGTGTGTACCCTGCAAAAAGCTGGACCTGATCTTCGCTGTATCGGAGAATATTTTTCCCTTGTAACTGACTAAGCAACCTGCTCATCACTCTTAAAAGCTGTCGACACTATCGAGTGTGTATGCAAGGCTCGGTTACTAGATTTCCAAGAAATCCAAGACACGTCGTCTCAGAGCTTGCATCTCTGCCAGCTTCGCCTGTGCCTGTCACCTTGGATGCCGTCATTTTTCTTCTTGTCTGTTGATAAAATATTCTTTATTTGCATTTCCACGATATTTGTAACATGCCTTGTTCTCATGTCAGGAGGATTTCGATTCAAGGCTGACGCCTATCGTTTTTTGGACTTCGTGCTCTTATCTTTGGAACTCCGTACTCTCTTATATATCTCCTGTATGCCCAGGCATCCTCCTGTTTACAAATTGAGAGTTGCATGGGGTGGCGTATTTATTTGCTTCTTTGTTTGTTTGTGTATTTGTTTGGTTGTTTGTGTGTGTATTTGTTTGTTTGTTTGTTTGTTTGTTTGTGTATTTGTTTGTTTATTTGTTTGTTTGTGTATTTGTTTGTTTGTTTATTTGTTTGTTTGTGTGTTTGTTTGTTTGTTTGTTTGTGTGTTTGTGTATTTGTTTGTTTGTTTGTGTGTGTATTTGTTTGTTTGTTTGTTTGTTTGTGTATTTGTTTGTTTGTTTATTTGTTTGTTTGTGTGTTTGTATGTTTGTTTGTGTATTTGTTTGTTTGTTTGTTTGTTTGTGTATTTGTTTGTTTGTTTGTTTGTTTGTATGTTTGTTTGTGTATTTGTTTGTTTATTTGTTTGTTTGTGTGTGTATTTGTTTGTTTGTTTGTTTGTTTGTGTATTGGTTTGCTTATTTGTTTGTTTGTGTATTTGTTTGTTTGTTTATTTGTTTGTTTGTGTGTGTTTGTTTGTTTGTTTGTTTGTTTGTATGTTTGTTTGTGTATTTGTTTGTTTGTTTGTTTGTTTGTTTGTGTATTTGTTTGTTTATTTGTTTGTTTGTGTATTTGTTTGTTTGTTTATTTGTTTGTTTGTTTGTGTGTTTGCTTGTTTGTTTGTTTGTTTGTATGTTTGTTTGTGTATTTGTTTGTTTGTTTGTTTGTTTGTTTGTTTGTGTATTTGTGAGTTAGCTTTACGCAGATTCATCCTAAATCTCTCCTACGCCGCGAACGTGGACCAGAGAATAAATTAAAATTTTTTTTTTTAATATTTGTGTTTGGTGGGTGATTTTTTTGGTGGTATTTCCCCCTCCCCCCACCTCGATGTTGGATATGCTCTTGTTAGTTTGATAATTTAATTTTCATCTACGATTTCAGGCCTCACCCGTGCTAGTCATGCCGGAAGAGCGCAGTGCACTACTGTCCAAGGTCATGCAGTACCTTACTCCTTCAGTCCAAGTCTTCCTCCTTGCGGTTGTGGTGATAGCTGTCAGGCGGTTCTGGAAGAAGAAAGATGTCGAAGAGGACGAAGATGCGAGTGAGCCCCCGTTGGAGCCGATGCCAAAAAGGGATTTCACTCTGTCGGAGTTGCGCGAGTTTGACGGCAAGGCCAATCCGCGGATTCTGATCGCGGTGAACGGGAAAGTTTTCGACGTCACTAAAGCAAAAGGCTTCTACGGTCCGGGTAAGAACTTCCATGGTCCTCTACGATACGGGAATTCATCTGCTGGAGAATTCATCGGAATGTTTTGAGTTTCCTTGAACATTTTTAAGTTGCATGTGGCGGATAAGAGTCGCTGTGGTGGGCTTTCATACGGTGATCATTTCATTTCAGCGAATGAAAGATTGATTGAAAGAATGATTTTTGTATTGGGAACCCTGTAATTTGGTTTATAAGCATGCGTAAATCCTTCACAAAAAATCTGAAAACATTTAGAGGTCCTGCCACATACGTTAGTTAGGTATTGCGTTGGGTTCCGTGGATGCATTTCACTTGTTGTTGTGTGGTTGAACTCTTTCACTCCGCACTATAAGCCTACTGCTTGCATAATTCTTTAATATGTTACTTATCTATTGAATAGTTTACCGGAATGGATTTTACCAGCTGCCTAGCCTTTGTTCGATCAAACTAATAGCTTGAGAAGTTGAATTAAACTGAGTATTATTATTATTATTATTATAAGAAGTAAAGTGAACGGTATCAAAAGGCGCAATCGAAGAAACACGTTGACAAAGTTGAATGTCTGTTCCATGAATATGTAAGTAAGTGTAAATAAGTAAGTGATTTGCACTAATCCTGACTCCAGCACTGCAGCATCTCGGCTGTGACCCAACATATATTATTATCCGCGGATCGTTCCTTCGAAGGAACAGAAGAACCGCAGAGACCTTAAAAACGGAATTCAAGCCAGCAGCTCCGCTAGCAATACGCTGGGATGGGGAATTACTGGAATTTATCAGGTGTACATAATTTTTTGGTTGGCTCTTGATCTTCATGGCTGGACTTTGGGTTGAGCAACTTCCTTGTGTACCATCCCTTGTGTTCGCCGTCAGCGCAAGCTCGCCTCGTCTTGATCTTGATCTTATCAAGGAGATTGACAGGTGCAAAACACAGAATTTAGCAGTTTATCAGACCGCAATGCAAACCTTGAAAGTTATTTTTGGTACTTGACAGAAGAACTGGTTGCCCTAGCTTTCTTTGACTGCGAAATCTCCGATGACAAAAAAGTCTGATGTTCAGTACCCTGCAAACACGGGTGGAGAAAATCCTTTGATGTGGATAACTGTTGATTCTACGCTGGTGAACTCCCAGAACTTGGAGGAACGTATCACAGATCAGAGATCACAGATCAGAGACCAGTTGTGGATTCTTCACCATACCTTGTCCGCGTCAACTTTCCTCAACAACAATGTGAAGGTCTGGTCTGCACATGCTAACCATCAGGTGGCGAAGAACACTGTTGCATCCCATTGACATTGCAGCACGTGGGATTGCTTACATGGAAGAATACCGCACGCTGCACACAATCGATGAGGACCAGAAACAATACCTTATCTTTATCAGATAGATGAACTGCAAGCGATTTCCTGATCGACGAAGAATACCCTAGCAACGGCGCAACTAGTTTTTCTGACTTGGACGGTCTCAACGCAGGATAATACTAATTGCCATATGTAGTAGTTGTTCGGATGTGCTTTAGTAAAGCTGTTCTCTGTGATAATATTGGTCCTAATCATTTATATTGCATATATACTGAGTGATTGAGCTTTAGGCGGGCACTTGTATAGATACAAACGATGTGGTAGCGACCCCTAGAATCCATTGTATTCACATAAAAGTTTCAGTACATGTATTTTTTTTTTTATTATAAAAGTCACCCCGTCGACTGTATAACCCATCAGAAGTCTTTTCCCATCAGAAGGTTTTTCTCCGAAATTTTCCGGCAGTTGAAAGCGAGCTTGTCGATCTTTTTTTCCATGTATCTTTTTATCAGTGCGTAATCTTAGCAGTCAGGTTGACCCCCATCTTCATTGCTGACACGCCAGATTCTCTCTTCGCTCCAATGTTTGGGTGGATCTTGCTTAGTGACTTTTTCGCGCTTTCCAGACTCGTAAAAGCTTTTTTACAACTGCTTTTAGTCACTTTCGCTGTGTATTTTCTGCCTCTCTTCTTTATTTTGCAGAAGGCCCTTACAACGCTTTTGCTGGAAGAGACGCAAGTCGTGGACTGGCAACGTTCTCCATCGACGTCTCAAGCATGAGAGATGAATACGATGACTTGTCGGATTTGAACTCTATGCAGGTTTCGGCGGTGCTTAGTATAAGCATATTACTGCTGTGTTGTGTCTTATGCTATCTCTTTTTCTTCTTGATCAGGGTTAGTGTTTGGATGTTTGTAGTGCTTTGTTCTTCCGCCTGCACATCCAGTTGATTGTTGTTCGCCTTACGGGAAGCGTTCACTTTGCTAGTCGCTATGTTTATCTAGACTAATATTGAGTACCACAGTCTTTTCTGCCTGTAATCAGGTTCCTCTAATCTATGCAGAATTTTTCTGAAAATCCTTGGTCTTCGCAGACTTTAATCTCCATCACCGTTCATTTTTGTATTCACTTTTTTGACACTAGAGCCGTCTCTTCTTCTAACAGGCGATTTTTAACCATTTGTGATTTGTATAATTTCGCTTTACCCTTTAACTTAAGGCCACTCTGCAACTTCTCCAAGTATTATGTTATTTAATACCCTGGTCACCGCGTGGGGAACTCTGAGTTTTAAAGCTTTTCAACTTCCGGCTGTGTTTGTGAGTGAGGTCTGTGCGGCATATTTACTTTGTCCGAGTAACGGTCAAGTTACTTTCTAAAGGACTCAGGGACTCATTTTCCGGTTTGATTTTGTTTAGTTAACTAAATGGCCTCAGGGTACAGTTTTTTTTAGCCTGTCCGGTGGACTGTCTCTGGGATGATGCTTACCGTATGAATGTTCTTATCCTGCGGTTGAAACTTGTGTCTGGCGTAGTATATAGGTATAAGTGCAGTAGATGCTATTCTACTTCCATTGGTAAAACAAAGCGCCACATGCATACAGACTTTCTGAACACCAAGGCCCGCTCTCAACTTACTGGGAAGCTGGTCACAGGTCAATGCACCACGTCTGTTCGAGATCACATGCTGGCTTGTGATACTGCAATAGCTTTTTCGGACTTTGTTATCCCCTCTAGGGACAGTAGCAGCTTTGTCTTAAAGTTAAGGAAGGCATCTTTGTTAAGAAGGATTGTGCTAATTTGAATATCCAGGGACAACCAGATCCTGTGAAGCTATTTAACTAATGCTATCCTATGTTATGCTTCTTGCTAAGTTTGTTTATGATGTTATATATATATATATGTTCACCGGTTTGTTTTGTAACTATTTTCGGATATTTAGCCTAAAGATGACAATAGTAGATTGTCGAAGGCTTGCACTTACTTGAGATTTTTCTCTTCGTGCCATTTATGGATGGTGGCATACCCTAATTGAATAAATATACACGCACTTGCACATATATATGTACCCATATGTATATTGCGTTTTTCTCGTCGTGCGTGGGAATGCCTGTGCCTTTTGTGTGTCATGGCGTTTGCTTTAGATGGAGTCTGTTGCGGAGTGGGAGATGCAGTTCATGGAGAAGTACGATTTGATCGGCAAGCTCATTCGTGATGGTGAAGCGCATACCAATTATAAAGCGGACGAGTCCGAGGACGAAAGGGACTCGATCAAGACGCCTCAAGACAAGAAAACCGATTGACGTGGCATGCTTTGCAAACTTAGACGCTCCCTCGCTTCGTAGACAGTATTGGAAGCCAGGTGAAGATCTTGAATGCAGCAATTTGAGCCGGACAACAATATGGTGAATGATGGTTTTGAGAAAAAGCCCTGCGCGCTTTCGTCTCATTATTGATTTGGTAGCGTGTGGTCACGGGCCTTGAGTTATCGTATGAAAAATAGCCTGGGGGTTGTTGGTGGGTGGTTGATCTCGTTTTTAATAACTTACAGCTTTTAAAAGAAAAAAAAGTCACTGAATGTCATAAGGTTTAAAAAGTGTTACAGGATTTTGCGGATTTTCTTAACCACGGCTTTGAAGGCAACTTTCCTTTTTTAAAATTTTGTTTGGAGGGGCAAGTGATAATTTGTCTTTTTAAATCTTTTTCGCCCATGCATCGCCGGTGCATAAGAGCTTTCGTGCAGCTCTGGCAAAGTGCGTAGTTGCATACATAGGGACCACTATGTTTATGTAGCTCCGCATCACAAACGTGAGTCGTGCTCTTGATCCAGTCTGGGCTGGTCTGTTTTGCTCTGCATCGCTGATTTTATACTGATATGAGATTAAATTTAAGTTCAGCAGTCGGATTATTTGAGATTTCTTTTTCACTTTCTTATCTGTTAGGTCGCGAAGCAAGTTTTTTTAAGCTTTTAGTTTCTTTGCGTTCGTAATTAACCTATGTTGCTTGAAAGTTGGTCTAAAAAACGCATTTGTTTTATCGCACGTTGTAATTAGTATGAGTAAATACGTGTCCTCGCCTTAACTGATGTACAGTGATGTACGTATTAAGGCTTTTTGCTTTTTTTGGTTATGTAAAATTTCCACAGATAATATGTTCAAGAATTCGAATTGCCAAACCTTGTTAATGGCTTTCAGCTTACCTACATACATACATACATACATACATACATACATACATACATACATATATACATACATACATACATACATACATACAT
>QQSS02193302.1:0-26325 GCA_003687565.2 Craspedacusta sowerbii
ATGTATGTATGTATGTATGTATGTATGTATGTATGTATGTATGTATGTATGTATGTATGTATGTATGTATGTATGCGTTATTAACAAGTAAATTGAAGCTGTCTTTAAGCTAGTTAGCAAAGTTGACTCTGTCTACTCGCCGCGTGTATAATATTTCAAGTGGTCTTTTTCCAGGTGCGTGTGGAGCAAATAGTTACTTCAGAGCCAGGTCCTGCAACTTTGTTTAAGCTCGGCAACCTGCTTAAGTTCTATATGGAGACTTTGAGGTGAGATGTGTAATTTTAGCTAGCGCGTATTGTTTTTAGACTGGCCCTAGTGAGCTTAAAGGTCTTTTCAAAAGATTTTTTCGCGACATGTTCAAGTGTTTTTAATTGGGCAAGTGAAGGTGCAGGAACTAGTCGTGATCGATAACCGTGTGAACTTGCAATGTTTCCTTTTGTAAGGCTCTAGACCAGTAGCCGTTTTCTCTTGCCCTTAGAGGTCTGTTGGTAGATCAGAGCGCACTGATGATTGTCACGGTGCAGGAAATGTGCCAGCTGAGTCACCAGATGTTTTTCAACAGCTTGAATTGTCACGGCACGAAACTTACGGAAAAGGTGAGTCGGCCGTTATAATTGTTGCGAAGGCCTGTGAGCAAGTGTCGATGGATTAGTTAAGATATACCCCTTGTGCAGTTTTCGAATTGATCCTAGTGTAGTTAGTTGTGACTATTCGTAATGCTTCGAGATGAGGGTGCCAAAGTAGTTCCATCCGTAGCTGCCCGCGTCTAGTCACGCTGATGTGCGCGCAGACGTATTGAGTTTGCGCCAGCTTGGTAGTATTAATGTTTTTGTCTCTACTAATTGCCTGTTAATGGATTTCCGCAACTTGAGTTTCGGCCCTGATCATAGGATTTTGGTGTTGCCGTTTCGCTCTTCGTAATCTGTGTACCTGGACTTGCGAGACATGCGAAGTTGCAGGCGACAGTTGCTTGCCACGGAGGTTTTCATTGCGTATGTAGTCAGGAGTATTATTCAAAAGAAGCCTCTTGTCATCCATAGATTTTCTTGTAAATGTTTGCAGTCTTTGCTGCGTCTCTCAAACCCTCATAAACTTTTAACGAAGTCAAACGCGGCTTGCACCCGTAGCATGTTTTACCACAGAAGTTGCATTCATACAATCAAACAAGTCGTCCAAAGCGCTTGCTCTTAGTTATCATGTTGTTAACTTGTCATGCAAGTACCTAATGTCTGGCGTGGCATTTTGTGTTATTACAGTCTCATCCGTCTTTAGATTGATATTCCTCCACCGGACTTGTCACCGTCGAAAGTCGTCCTAGACACGCTTGAACTTGTGAAGGACGTACTCTCTAGTCATAGCTCTGCCCTTACGCCTGTAGCTGACAGGCAGAGAGATTACGAGAAGGTTGGTGTAGTTTATGTGTGGCAGCGACTTGTATCGCCTCTATTATTCTGCTGAAGGCCCTGTCCTTTTGCTTGCAAAATTTTCTTCTCTTCTTTTCTTTTCTTTTTTTCATGAACTAATTACTGACTTGGAGTCTACGTGTTGTTTTCATGAATTCTCGTTGGTGCCAAATGCATCCTCAGTAGCCGTTGATCATCTTCTGGTGGAGCAGCACTTACATTACTTGAATGGCAAGCTCTTGGCTGTATTACCGTATAAGTGGAGTGAAACGCAAATCTAGCTATCCTCTTGGATCTTGCAGCTGTGCGGCGCCTTAGGCGATAGCCGTATGGGCAGTGCCGGAGAAGTTTCCACTATCAGAGCGGCTCACGATAGACGTGTAATGCCTTAATCTGGGTGGGGACAGGATCTTGATTCGCCTGTCAGCTTTGTCACTCCCATTCGGAACTCTACTAAGTGGAGTCAAGTTCGCTTTCTTGATCGCTTTGCGGCTGTAGTGGGTGTGCACGTGCATGTGCTGCTGTCTAATTTACTTTTTTTTTTGTTCAGGTCGTTGTTCTCTTCGATAAGTCAGCATGAGATCGAATTTGTTAGTTTTATTATTTTCTGTTTTATTTTTCTTTTTTTTTTTATGATTTTGATTGTCATTATGTTTTGGTCATTAGTTTTATTGGTCGCTTTAAGGACTGTGTGAGAACGTGCCATTTTGAAACTTCCACCGTGAGATGCTGTTGGCATAACTTGGTCGTCCTATCTGCTAAAACCCTTGGATTACCCTTGATAGCTGGTGCATTAATTCGCGCCTAGCTCCAGTCTAATGGGCAGATTTAGGAGACTCTGATATGCTTTATAAAATGTACTTACGTAAGTAAAAGATTACGTTTCAGAGATGCCCTTTGATTTCTAAGCGCCAGCGACTAGTCTTCTAAGTGTGGGTGGAAGTTGTTTAGTATGCGGCTCTTGTAGGTTTTATCGTCGTTGTTGGATCCGCTGCTGCAGTGTTGCATGTTGGCTGCTAGCAGACTGAACAAGGCAGACATGGCCACTTACATGGTGAACTGCCTGTACCAGATGCAGACCACGTTGGCCTTGTACGAGTTCACTGACACGAAAATCGAGCTCCTGGCTGCGCAGGTGAGTTCCTGTTTGTCGGTCGGTTATCTTGTGGTTCTTGAGGTAGTCGTAGACACGTGGCTCCAGAACCGGCTGCGTGAATGCCGCGCTCTGGCCAACTCTGCTAAGTAGGGCGTTGATTTGTGCAAAGCTTGATTTCTTGTTGGCTTGTGGTATCGGGGGAAAGTCTTGGATTTGGCCTTATAGTGACTGAGAGAACTTGGAGTTGCCAAGCAAGCTTTCGCGGTACAATTCAGCGACCGTGCACTTGTTATTGTTGTTGCTTTTGTTGTTGTTATTGTTGTTGTTGTTCGTGTTTCACTTGTTGTTGTTGTTGTTGTTTTCCGCATCTGCAAACTCATATGGTGACTGTGATACTGCGCATGCGCTGCTTTTAGACCGAAGCCCATCTTGAAACCTTGGCTGTCGAGCAAGCCTCGTTTGCGCTTTCTCGCGCTGGTCTTGGCATCATCTTGCATATGATCAGGGAGCACGAAGGAACGAATGTAAGTATTTGTGTGTACTTAGGTGAGGTTGCTGTGAGCATGCGCTAAAAGTCGTGCTTCCATTCTTGGGGATGAGGCATCTAGCAACGCTGTAAAATGCTAATGGAAGGTTTATTATAGTCATGAACCATTTCCATGCTCTTACATCGCTCGGATTTCAATCAATGTTAATATTACGTCTATTGTATGTATATTGTAATTATACTGGCCTCCATGTGCATGATTCTCTGGCAGAGAAGGTTTTGCGTCAGGCTTCTATAGATTCAGACTTCGCTTGTTGATAAGATGGGCTTTTAGTGGGTTCAAGTTTCTCCTTCGTCGCTGTTGCTGTGGTATCTCGAGCTATCTTTTGTTTTTATTTGTGTATTTGAATATTTATTTAGTTGTTTTTTTGTGCAGGGTCGCGCGTGGACCTATCCTATGCATCATACCTGCGGTCGACTTCGTTCTCCTGGTTATAGCCACGAAGTTATTTTCCTTGCTAGCAAAAGATCATTCGATTTCTCTCAGCTTGTTTCGTGCGTGGTTTTCCTTCATAATAGTTTTCTCGCGAAATTACGCTACAGTTAAGTCTCCGTGAACTGGGAGTCCAGTTAAGTATTCCCCCTTGGCAATGTTCAAAGTTTAATCTTGACTGGGGATGGGCACTATTTGAAACCCTTCCAAGTGGAGACTTGTGATTTAGATTATTGGGATTTTTTTTTAGCCATGGTTTTTCGCTGCGTTGGGTTCCTGAGCTTGATTTTTCCCTTCGGCTAATTTCCACGCCTTCCGTTCTAGGTGGCAATGTCAAGTCTCAAAGATGTAGACGCGGTTTCGGTCAAAGCTGCCATGGTAGGGTTTGTACTCGATATAGCAGCTCTGATCACAAGGACATCACTTTCCTTACCTTATCCTAGATACCTTATCCTAGATAATTATCTGTATTGCGGTCGCATGTGATCGATGTCGCATCTGATCGCAAGAATTCACTTTGTAAACATTCCCCAAGTCGCATCTACTCTCTCGGTCTCGTCTGTTTTGGTAACATACATAGAGTTGTTATATGCCTCTATGGTGAAATCCTAGTGTTTGTCCCATCCAATCCCAGGCACGTCTGGTTTTCGTGTTGTTGTCGCGTCTAACGGTCGGGGCGTACCTGTGTACATGTTATGCTTGTCAATTTCGCAGCTCATTGCTCACTTGTTACTTACGTTATCCTAAATAATTATGCTATTGATTGTCGCATGTATTCTCAAGCCCGTCAGTTCCAAATGTCGCATTCGTGACGCTTTGTTGTTGTTGCTGTTTATGTTGTTGTTGTTGTTGTTGTCGTCGTTATTGGTTTTGGAAAGTTATGACTCCATGCTTGGCTGTTGTGGGTCGCTTGAATCGCATGCTTTGCTATAAGAAGAGAAATCTTGTTTGGTCGTTTACTTGTTTTATGGGAAAAGTGTGTTTGCGCTCGCTTAGGTTAAGTTCGACAGTTACTTATCGGCTCCCGATAGCTACCACATGCCACAATCCGATCTGATACGAAGTCCAAGAATTCGGTATGCTTTTTTTGCTTAGACTTGTCTGTAGATTTTTGATCCGCATGGTTCGTCGTCATGCGCTTATTGACGTGAGGGGCTGCCTTGCATGAATTAGCTGGAGATTTGATTATTGCTTTATTTAGGCTTGCCTGTACCTTTTTAATCCGCGTGGTTCGTCATAACTCATTTATGCTCTTCATCGGTGCCTCGCATTGATTAGCTGGAGATGTGTTTAGTGTAGCTGTAGGTTTGCGGGCTGTGTCCGATAATGTGCTTGTTATTTCTTTGCGGTTTGTGTCAGAGACACCGTTCACAAGAAAGCCGTCGACTTGGTGTGTGCGAATTACGAGACAGTACACAAAGCGGTCTTCCTCGAGAAGAACAAGTACGAGAACCCTTCATCGTTGATCGTCAGAACGCCAGATGAAGTGCGGACATTACTAGCCTAGCTATGCTGCATGCGTTGTCCCGCGTATGCCTTTTTCTTTTTCATTTAACTTTGATTTCTTGGATTGGTTTGCGTGACGCCTCGTCACTGGGAAAATATCCCTCTAGGCTGTAACCCGCATAGAAAATAAGTCGCGAATCATAGTGAGTTTTGTTTTATTAACTTTCGTTTTTGAAAGTACTGCTCCTATCTGAAGCCGTTGTGTGGATACGTTTTTCTTGAGATTGGTTAGCTCTCGTCCACTCCTCGCTTAGATATGCAATGGTACTCAACTTGATCGCTTAACTGAACCAGTCACTAACTCGCCGGCTCTATTGCCCCTGCTTATGAAAAGTCCCGCTAATCGTGGCTGCTATATTTATTGAAAATTTACTTTGGATATTTACGATGCGATTGGTTTGGCCTTGTCTGTCGCTGGAGGAATTTCTTAGCATCAATTTTGCGGGGTCATTTTAGCATTTTTTTTAAGGTAAGTGTTGTTTTTCGGTTATGATCTGGCTTGTCGCGTGCTGTTTTGAGAAGGCGCTGTGTATGTGTGTTTGTTTGTGTGTGTGTTTGTCTGTTTGTCGGTCTGTGTGTGTCCGTGTGTGTGTGTGTGTGTGGGGGGTTTGGTGTGAGCAAGTGCGTGCGTGCGTGCGTGTTTTTGTCTCTGTGTATGTGATTGTGTGTTTGTCTGTAAGTCTGTGTGTGTGTTTGTGTGTGTGGGCTGCTGAGAGCAAGTGCGCGTGTGCGAGTGCCGTTGTGTGCGCGCTTGTGTGGTTATTTTTTGCTGAGGCTTATTCCTAACATGTTGTTTAGAAATGGCTGTTTTATGCATGCTGTGCTCATAGTATACCCTGTACTGTATATGCGGCTTTTGGGAAACGCCTAGGAATAAACTTGGCATCATTCGTGGCTTCATTTATATAGGATAGACCTGATAATGAAATTTTGCTAGTTTCTTCTGTGCAACCGTACCTTGTTTGTGTTCATGAAACCTATACGAGACCTTTCTTGTGGTTTGATTGTTATTACTTGACGTCGCGTCTAGAAGGCCGCGCATCAAATGTTTTTCACGGACTAGAAAATGCGAAGATGCTGTATGGATTCAATGAAAGAGTTCACTTTCAGAGATTTGGAGTTGTTCTGCTACCGCTTGTCGTCGGAGTTTCTCGGTTGTCTTGGGCTCGTCTGCTCGAGATACGGACTAGCTCATGTCGCTGCTCTGGCGTCTTCTCGGGTGAAAGGCCGAGTATTGGCGAGTTTAATCGGCAATTAGAATAATGGCTCGTCGTCTTTCCATATAGGCGGGGCGCTTCACGATTGTTTACAAATACACGGGTTGGCTCGCTTTTTACGAAGATGAACGAATAGGGCTCGTTAAATAATTATATTTCCGATTTCCTTGCACATACAACAGTACTCGGCGAGCACTGTGTTAAATTTGGTGCTGGTCTAAAAGTTAGAAGTAACTTTTTCCGCTATACAGTCGGTCCGCCGTTTTTTGTTTTTCTGTCTACCACTCACGTACTCGCGCCAACATT
Source organism: Craspedacusta sowerbii (assembly GCA_003687565.2). Classification (NCBI taxonomy): domain Eukaryota; kingdom Metazoa; phylum Cnidaria; class Hydrozoa; order Limnomedusae; family Olindiidae; genus Craspedacusta; species Craspedacusta sowerbii. The sequence continues at coordinate 6,509 of QQSS02193302.1, forward strand.
CTGACGCATTTACAAAATTCCCATATCCAGATCAATTGAGTCAGAGTTAACCTCTGACTCAATTGACCGAGGTCTATGGCGTGTGATTTACAATTGCAATGTAGATCTAAAGCTATGTTTTTAGAGCTTTAGTTATGAACTTCTTGAAGCAATCCTTTTTTTTTTTTTGATGAAATCTCGATTTGAGAATTTGACGGCGACCGCCGGCGTTGACAAATCTTCATAATCTTCTACCTCGTAAACGAATGGCTAGATAACTCTCAGAACTTGTTCCCGCCTGTTTGACTAACTGACTGAGTGACTAAATTAACGAACGAATGAATGAATAAAAGAAATGAACGAATAACCAACTGACTGACTGACTGACTGACATGAAGACGGTAGCGAAATAAATGGCAAATCAAGCGGGCGCATGAATGTCTCCTTGCTTTCCCCCATCGTTGACAGCGAAAGGTTCCAACACACTTCCACGAATATTGACCCAGGCTTTCTCATGTTTATGGAAGCATGTCTTTTTAAGCACAAGTACACACTGATAACTACACAGATATTAGCTGAGTTGTTCATTTGTACGGCAAACTCAGGCCAGGGCTGATCTTGGCAGTCCCAAGCAAGTGCTGTTGTTCCCGCCTTGGAAGACTGAGGCTTGGGAGAGAAAGTTGTTGGTTTGTCGTTGGACGAAACTGCCTCAAATACTGGACGAATAGGTGTGGCCTGCATTCACATTCACGGAAAACGTGAACAGAAGCTACAGTTTTCATGCCTTCATCATATTAAGAGTTGGTGATGTTTTTCAGTTTTAGTTCTAATAGGCTCAGATATCCTTCAATTCACGAGATCGCATCCAAGTGACTGGTTGACCAAAAGCACCTGACCGAAAAGCTTCGTAGTGGAAGACGTGGCTGGAAAGCATGTGTATCAAGTGACTGCTTAATCAAAAGCAATTCACATAAACATTTTCAGTGGAAAGACATGCTCTCTCTAAACCTGCGCATCAAGCGATGGGTTAATCAAAAGCAAGTCACACTTGCATTTCTTGCAGCGTACGGCATCACATTTTGTGAGTCTGATGATTAAATAAACAGGGCCGCGCCGCAGCAAATCGACAGTTGCAGCGTTCGCATTGCAAATCTTACGCAAAGCAAGGCAATACTAGTTCACTCTTACGCCACAGCTGATTGAAAAATTGTGCACATTATACAAGGGACCTAATTAGTTACCAAGCCTAACTTTTATGTTGATAAACCCTGAGCACCCTCGCTCCAGTCAGACACGCTACAAGATCCACTCAGATTCAGCGAGTTACGCTGGAACTGGACGCCATCTTGGAGACATGAACAGACGTTGCCATCTCGAACAAACGAGACATCATTTCGGATAGTATTCACAGTCCCCACTGGTTATCACTTGATATCTGGAGATTACTGATTGCTAAATTTCCCCAAAAGCCTTCAAGTCCTATTCAGCGTCCATACAATACGCAGACTGATCTTAACACCGATTGACATTGCTATAGACAAGCCGTCATGGGCTTCATGCTCTGCTAGTCTTGCCAGAGCTTGACGCCCGTACGTACGTGGGTCAATAAAAAATGAACGAGAGTTAAATTCTACTTTCCTATGAAGTGACGGTAGTCGCAGAATCCGCCGATATCAAACCAGTGGAATCCCAGAACCACAACTAAAAAAGATCTACTTAACGTTTTGTGTTAAACTTCCCTCATTGCAAAACTAACCTATAGCATAGATGTCGCCGTAGTCTCTCTGAGTTCTTGCCACCGACAAAACTTGCACAAAAATAACGCCAAGCATAGTGATCATCAAAGCGCAATAAAAAATAACGAACCGCGTACAATTTGTAGAACTCTGTTGTGCCAGATGTCACGTCAGACAACACAGATCCGCTAGTATTCATCTCTCTAAAAAAAATACAAATATCTTCGGAAACTGTACACGCATACGCTCATTTACACGAGATTCGTACACGGAGCCATCACCAGGCAGATACGAGACACGTAGAATGAACTCGACTTTCGCATTTAAGGTCCCGAAATTGCGAAGCGATGACGAGCGCCATTTTTTGGGGCGCAACCAACAAGGCTAAGCGTTCGTTAGCGAGCAACAGGCGATCGATAAGTGGATATTTTACGACGGACTCTTCTTCTTAAGGCGAGACTTAGGCTTGTAGCGGTTCAAGAGGTCAGACGCTCTGGCTTTGTGCTCGAGAATCTACGAAAAAATTACCGCAATATGCAGAGTACACTTTAAGGATCTCCCCCTTTCACAAAACTTACAAGTTTTCCGGATAAGTAAGCCGAAGGCTTGGCACGGCTAAGGCAGTCGACGTTTGCACACCTAAACTTGAAGCATTCCAAGTATTGACCACCCTAGGGCTAGTGAAACGAGATTTACAACAATACAACAAGGGCATCACGCTATTGTCACATTGGCCAAACAAACTAGCAAGCTCCACAACGGGAGGATGAAATTCGTGAGACACGGGAACAGGGTAGAAATTGCAGAGATCTGTAAGACACGGGCACCAGATCACAATGCTTTTTGGAGGAGCGTTTCAAACTAGAAACAAGACGGCTAGACGAACTCGACGCTAGAAATAAAAACAAACGCAGAAGCTGCATGACTAGATCGAGCTGGTGACATCCAAGACGAAAGGCCGGCCAGAAGTATGGCCGAAAACACGAATGTTAATCAAAGGTCAAAGTTAATACCCGCAGCATCTGCGTTTTGGAGTCGAGTAGAAGCTCTCCAGCGAGCCGACTTCTTTGCAAGTTCCCTTGAATTAGCTCATGAAGTAGTCGAAGCTGGTGCTCCTCGCTGTTCGCCAACTTCGGCAGTTGGTGATCAGGCGAACATCTGGACGGCCGAGGCAACTCGGCCTGGCAAGCGAGGGCACGTGCACAAATATCCTCTTCAAGTGATATCTGCAAGAAAGAAAAAAGCATTAGAATATTGCAGAGGTTTCTTAGGCAAACTTCCAAGCAGACAACATCGGCGCAACAGCGCAGGCTTTTGACGCGTTATTCCGGAGTGACCACGAGTATAGTATATTGTGAGTAGAATAAAAAGTTGTGAGTAGCGTAGAGTACGAGTAAAGATCTTTAATAAACAATTAGATACCTGCGTTAAGATGCATGCATACCGCATACTGCATGTTTAACATGCCTGTTGCAAAGCCCGCTTTTATCCTGGCGTATGCCTAACATGCTGAGGTCGTTTTGACACGCCTCGCCAAGGCTTCTGCGCATGCAAGCCACACTTCAGAAAGCACATTTCGAATATAGCCTAGTCGACAGCCGGCTTTTTTGAACGCTCAAACACCAAAATAGAAAAATAACAAGAAAATTCAGCGCAAGCCGTCGCAGTCTACTCTGGTAACAAGAGGCCATGCTGGTCCAAAGCATCAAGGACCCGCAACGATTGAACGGTTTACTGTAGCCAGATTTGGATTCAGCGCCGAAAATACATTTAGAAGTCTCTGCTCTTGTCCGTGATGTGAAAAAGTTTCATTTTAACGACCAGTGTTTAAGGAGTAATGCAAAACCGATAAGAACTTGCTATAAAATCAGCTACCGTCCGCCAAAAAAAATGTTATGCGTCAGCACACTAATTGCGAACCCCCTGGAAGTCGCTATGGGACTGTAGAGCTTTGTCTTTCCTACACACACATTTTGAAAATTCGGTTAAAAAGTTGGCTTTATCTAGGAAATGGATGTACTCGCTTCGGCGAATAATCATATATAGCCTTCGATTATCATGCCATCGCTTGCATTTTTGCACGGACTCCACATATTCAATTTAGCATGTCAATTGTTTCAGCGGTTACGCCTGGTTGGTTTTGGTGGTTTCTTGCAACATCAACAACAACAACAACAACAACAACAACAACAACAACAACAACAACAACAACAACAACAATTTTATAAGTAAACTCCAGCAAGGTAACTGGAATTGCAAATAACTGGAAACGGATACCACCGGGGAATGTGCGCGCAGAAAGTGGAAACACAGCGATTAAAGATTCCTTGCAGAGCGTGACAAGCAAGAAAACATACCAGGTCGTCAACTTGCGCGGAAAGGTGGTACAGACGCCAGCCCGTAGCTGACTCCACAAAGGAACGACTGCTACAGCGCTCTTGAAGCGACGGGGGCTTCTCATCTAGAGGAAAATAACAACATCGAATTTAGCGACGATGAAGAGTTGAACAAATTAATCAAGTAAAAACATCCGAAATCATTCAAGCACCGATGACACGAACGCGAATATCAGGAGAGTAAGATAATACTCCAAGATATGGAATACGTAAAGGAAGAAGGACTTACGTCAATGAGTAAAAATCAAGACAATGGAGGAAAAATTCGCTTCTGTTCATTTGAAAATCCGAAACATATTTGCGAGTCTGAAAAACACAAAAACTCACAAACAGAAATAGAACGAGGCTAAAAATAACAAGATAAAACATAGCGCACCTTTTGGACGCACGTCCGAGTAGCGATAGAAATGGTTGTGCGCAGCCTTCGAGTTGCACCTGTACTCGCCAAGAATACTAGACCGCTGACGTCTCTGCATCAGTTGTCTCCACGCGTCAACTACGCAACAACAACAACAACAACAACAACAACATCATCGACTAGTCGTGGAAAATTTTGTTATGAACATAAGCCATATAGACTAAACAAAATCCATCGCTTTGCAAATAATATTAATTGGTTCACCATCTTCAGGTCAATATTCCAGACATGGTTGTTATAAATGACAGCAAGTATTCCGTCCCATATTCACAGACACACCACACAAACGCATGCCAGGCAATAAGGATACTTTCCTCGTAAGTACGAAACAATACGCTGAAGGTACATACAAAAAAAAAAAAAAACATGATCACATGCGAAAGCCCACAAGATAATCGGGACACGGTTACGAACAAGTAACAAGTTGCAGATAAATATTCTTTACAAATACCTGTTGCGCCTGCGTCGTCAGAGACACAAGTCCCGTTTATTTCTCGTGGCTCGGACTTCAAGTCCAGGCGCAGTGGCGAATGGATCGTGCCGAGCGACACGGGCACCAGAGCCGCAGGGACAACCTTCGGAGGAGTGATGTCCTTCATAGTTTCGTCCGATTTAAGGAACTCTTCGTCTTCATCAGGAGTGTAAGGGGAATGGAGCGGTGCCTTGGCACCAAACTTGTCTTCGGTGGTAATGCTGAAACACAAAGGGTCATGCAGATGTAAGCTCATATCACATCACAGCAGTCCAGCGTAAAGCACCAAAGCGCACTTAAAGAAGTAACCACGGAACTGACTTTTTAATATAAGCGAGACTAAATGCAGCTAAGCTAAAATAAAATCAACTACTTTTCAGAAGCAGACATAAGCTAAAAAAGGGAGGCGAATCCTCTCCCGAAGAGACCCGATTGGAAAAGTAGGCGGCAAACAGCCGGGCTTACATAAGCTGCTTTCTTGGCTGCTTTCTTGGTTTCTTTCTCGGAGACGGCTCAGAAGGGTTGCTCGGACCGAGAGAGGTCGCCACCAAAATGGGAGGAGCGAGTGACGCTTGAGAAAAATGAGGGCTGTTCGCAAGCGGCAGGGGTGGTTCTACCTCCCTCTTGATGTCGCCGGTGATGCTGGATATGGAGAAATTGATGGGCTTTGGCAGATCAGAAAGCGACATCTTCTCGTGACTAAAAAGAAGCATCGGTAATTCATCAAACCGCCAGGTGCTGCATGTCCAAATAAAGATAGAAGACTTAAGTACAAGGGCATTAAACTCCACGAGCAATTTTAGGTAACGTGACGACACGTGCCCAAGTAGTTTGCGAGGGAAAAAAGCATCTAAACAAACACCAGTCTCTCGGCAAAAATTTCCACCAAACCAACGTCCGAGCGAAAACTCATCACCACCCCTACCAAAAACTAACACAAGCCGACTAAAGCATTATCCCTGACGACCAACATCCTTCACTCGACAAGCAAGATCTCTGCAACATCAAGAGACATTCTAAATTCCCATTGAATTAGCGACTACACGCGCAGAAGCGCTTTTTAGTCAATATCAACAGCGGTATACCATAACCATAGATAAAAGGTCTGAAACAAAAATTCTGGGGCTTCTCAACGCTGGGGAGAAGGATGAAATCAATATTATTTGGATATATATATACATATATATATATATATATATATATATATATATATATACATACATACATATATATATATTCTAGTAGTATCTATATATCGTAGTAACTAACCTGATTAATTTTGGGGGGCTTATCAGCTTGCTAGGTAGGCAAGGCATTACACTGGTACAACTCTCGATCTTCAACGGACTCGACATCGAGATGTGCTCTCTCTCCGTCGGTTGCACGGGAAATCTTCGATTAAACAGTATAACACAATATCAATACCAGAAATGTTCCACTAAGAAGTAACTGCAGTCACAAAAACAACTCAGCATGGCTTTTAAACGAGAGAACGAAGATACAATAGTGATGCATCAAACTGCTGAAATAAAATCCACAGCGCTGCAGCACGTACGGCAGCGCAGTCCCAAAAATTAGTTCAAGCGGGACTTACATTGTACCACTCGACTCTGCAGGTCTCTTTCGGAGGATAGTAGGCCGTATCGACGAATCCAAAGAGCTTGCAGGAGCGGCCACTAGGGGAGATAAACCTTGTTGAATACTTGGATACTGGATGCTCTGAATGCTGACCGTAATGTTTCCATCACGCTGCTCAGAAGGTGAAGGTTCTGGGTTATCTAGGAAGACCACAGATAGTGAAAAAAAAAAAAAGGATTATGACAAATAGAATTTGTAAGAACTCAACGCCATGTACGGGGTATAGCTAGTTGCAAAGCTAAGAAACGCGTAGACAAATATATACGAAGATTTTGTCCGCAGTAATACGGAAAAACATTTAGAGCCTTAGATGTCATGCGAAATTACGCTAAGGTGCACCCTCATAACCAGGCTTGGGGGTTGGAGAGACCTTAAAGAAAGACCAGAAAACATTCAAAGCTGAACCAGCTAAGAAGTACATACAGGTACCCGAAAACGTGAATCGGATATTCCGATAGTTTCAAACTCTAGAGTTCGTCCAAAACCATCAAGATGCTCAAATTTATTGGCGTATCCCACTTACAATGATATCAAGATTTAACAAAGATATCTCCAATATTATAACAACTCAATCCAAGCCAGATGACATATCACCTTATTGTTTACAGCGTTTTAACACACTCTTTAAACAGGCACAATCGATTTTGCGCTCATATGTCATGCGAAAACCGCATCAATCATTTCAATACATTAACTTTCAGCAGTGCCGATATCAGCTATAGTTATCCTACACCACCAGTAAAGGCACCATCGGCCGCGCAGCAAAGCTCGTCTCCGTAATTTTAACTCAGTCAGTGTCTAAGATTTGCCTGTACATCAAAAATGGCATTGTGCTCATCTCTTCACTCATCAGAAGTCCTAAATTAAGCAACTCAAAAGGAGAGATAGCAGAGCGTTCCTAAGCGCATCCGGCATTTCCGAAAGCAGAGTTACACTGAAACGCAAATAGCAATTTTCTCATACTTTTCGTTGCTTCCGAGGCAGAGAAGACTGGTAGTACAGGAGCGCCAGCACGCAAAACCGAGTCCATCGGTAACACAGGCACAGAGCTGACTGTTGTAGGCGGCCTGGCCAGAGAGTGAAAGCCCGTACCCGGCGGCAGCGGATGCATATGAACTGAATGCGAAAAGGCTACAACGCAAGACAATACATCACGAACGTCTACAAGGCTTCACGTTCTCATACTCATTCTCATTCTCAGATAGAAAGCAAGAAGATAAATGAATGGATCGATAATAGATAGATAGATAGATAGATAGATAGATAGATAGATAGATAGATAGATAGATAGATAAATGGATAGATAGATGCATAGATACATAGATATACGCAAACACAGATATATAATTGACTATGTAATATTGCAATAGATTTAAACATAGGTAAAGCTTAGAGGAAGTTCTTGCTGACAGACCGAATATAGATGAAAAATATTAAGAGGTACACTACTTATCCTAAGCCATGAATAATCATAAGTCTGATCATGAAACTGGTGATTTTCAAACACCAAGCCAAATAGTGGTTCTGCAACAAAAAAGTGACACCCACACTTATATACAGACACTTAAACTTTATGGAAAAATAATACCAACCGGTACTTGGCTCATGGAATAAGTAAGCGCTAATAGGATACGAAAGAGTTGCAGAGTGATTCCTGAAAGAAACCACACGGAGTCCTTGTCATTCAAATAACATTTTAGTTACATCAAATGACTCGTAAAGTCTTATACTACGTATACCAGCAATTACAAAAAACTAAATCTTCGATACGGAAGCAACAACAGTTAGTACAGTTTAAAATGAGCTGTCTCATAACAGACACACAGCCTATGCCATCTAACTGATGGCAAACCCCTCACTTTTCCGCAGAATCTCCACTTGGTGCAGACGAAGGAATCTGACCAATGCTAGCATGGTTGCTAGCAGATGAGGAGTTGGACTGAATGCCAGCTGATATTGCCAGTGTATGAGTTGAGCTTGATGACTGAGAGGCTGAGCGCTTCACAAAGGTGCTGCTCTGACGGTCCTGAATCTGCCAATAAAGTGGCAAACAAGTACGAATGCTTCATGCACCTCAACACAAAAAATGCACATATTGTTACAGAGAAAACTGAAAATTCAAAACTACATTACCTTAAACAAGGCAGATAAGTTATACAATACCATTTATCATCGGTTTTTACGAAGAATGGGAAATGCGCTTTTAAAGAACAAGCTAAATCAGCACATGCGAACCAAAATAACTTCTCCATACCTGGTGATCACCTCGACCCAGTCCACTTGAAATAGATGTGGATGAAATTATAACACCCGCGGATGCTTGGTACCCCTTTCCTATAAAAAGGTTGATAATCTTTTAGGACAGCTTTCTGAAAATTCTCAGCCACTATTTTACATTTTTTTGTGCAGCATCGCAATGGGCAATCGGTGGAGCAGCGGGATTAGAACAATGCAAGTTTTGGTATCGACACCAGATCCGGCCAGGTAGCAAACGCGATCAGTTTCGTCGGGCAAGGATCCAAACAACAAGCCTCTCGAAAAGAGGTCTTATGCGAATCAGATATCAAAACAACATCAAAAAAGTCTCTCTCTCTTTGTAGAGGATGCATGGGGCGATAAAACAAAATCTCCTTTTTGCGCTGTTCCATAGGATAGATAAGGCCCCCCCCCCCCCCCTACTCACACGGAGGACGCTCTAATTTTGTTTAATAACTTTTCAAAAGAGAGCAATGCTGACTGCACATTCTCAAGCATAAAGACCACAACACCATCAACATTTAACAGCGGAAAGCAGGAATACAAACTCAAGTCTAACCAAAACACTCCCATACATTACGAACCCGGGCAGTCTACATATACATTATTTCAATATTGCACGTTCCTTGCACTAAGTGGGGACGAAAATGAGCTAAGTTTTTTTAAAGCATGAAGCTTATTTAGCCGCTGTTTACTTAGAAGATAAAAGCTATGAAAATGCTTGGGATTCCCATAAGCAAATCGCACAGATGGTTTCGAAGTTGCATATAATATTCATTAATTCTGACGATGCCTTAGTTACCTCAAATATCAAGTAGAATTATGACGCAGCAGCAAGACAAAACATTATATTACAATGTAAATAAAGTCGCTTACCAATTCCCAGCTTCAATGCTGGAGTTTGAGGCAGTCCAGTTTGAGAAGAGGCAGAAGAAAATCCACTTATGCCAGTAGGCTGCACGGTAGCCGTGCCAATTTTAAGTAGATTGGGAGAAGAGGATAAGCTCTTGCTGAGGTAAGATGGTATGTGGGAAGCACCAGCAGCAGTGCCAGAAGCAATGACTTGAATTGTTGCAGGTCCAGTAGGATGTGAAATAAGGGATGCTCTTATATTTCCACGAACATGGTGATCAGAGACCAGGCTAGACCTGGCATCTAAACGATGATCTGAAGCGTGCCCATGAGTTGTAACCACTGGAGATCCAGTACGGTGACCAACAACAGGAGGCAACAATGATGGTCTACCAGGAATTTGGGAAGTAGGAAGTTGAACCTGAACAAAAATGCAGCATCCAGAAAATACACAACTGATAAGAATTACCCCAACTGCAAGCATGATAACATGAAAATTCAAATAAACCAATTACTTCAATACCTTATGCAGACCCTGCAAGAGATCAAGCAAGAACAAGCAAACTCTTTGAAGGGCACAATTTTGAGCTTAATCACAAGATTAAATGCCATGCTTTTATTTTAAATGTATTGATGTACGTGGCATATTGATCCCAAAAGTAATACCTAAAAACAAATTTCATAAATTTATACACAAAATAAACATCAGTAACTTAAAAATAGCAAGCAATGGCTAACCTGATTAGGGGCATTTGTAGGTTTCAATGAGGGAATAGAGCTTCTCTGAGTCACTGATGAGCTGCCTCTGGGCTGTGCGAGTACAGCTGCAGCTGCACCAATTCCAACAGGAATATGGGCTTGGAAATGATGGTTGGATGCAAGTGAACCAGCTCGTACAAGCGAATTATGATGTATAGGAACAGGGGTAATCAGATGAGGGGAGGATGCAGTCATATAGTTTGGCATTAGCGGAGGCATAGTCTGCATATGCAGTGCCGGGCTCATGGATGCAGGTGCCAGGGCACGAGTTTGCAAAAGCTTTCCTTGTGGCTAAATTTATTAAAGCTTTAATTAGGACTAGCAGTAAATTCAAAGCAAAATGCTAAGTTAAAAAAAAAACATAGTTATGCTAGATCAGGGTACCACGACAATTAGACAGTACACAACAAGTGAGCAATCAAGAAGCAATACATCTCAAGTTTTAATTATGAGCCAAACTCCTTTTGAAAAATGAAGGAAGAATTCAAACTGATGCCAGAACTATTGGTAATATTGAACACATTATATTTTATGAAAACCAAAAAAAATTGAACTTACTTTTAATATATCAATTGTTCTGAAGCTAGTTTCGCTATCTAAAGAAAGAGCATGGCAGTCATGTGGGTAAAACTAGTGCCTAGGTGCATTATGTCTAGGCTCATTTACAGCTTGTCAGGACACACTGCATCAAAAGTAACCAAAAAATGGTCTTATCCAGAAGTTTAATTGCTGAATGTTGGGACAGTCAATGAGAAAAGAAGCAAACTGGTTTGAAATCACCAACAAACCAGAATAAAGACCGTAAATTCTGAATTGCCCTTCTGAATTCTCCATGCAATATATGCATTTTGCAAACCTAACTGCATTGCTTACTTGGTCATTTAGCGGCAGATCTATGGAAAACATCAACTCCTTATGTTTAACAACTCATACATACCCCTTTTTAACTCATGCAGGGGTGGCTTTTTGCTAAATAAAATTCTCACTGCACAGGCAGGTTATCAAAAAATACAAACCAAAACTGGAGGTGATGAAAAATAAAAAACATAGAGAGAGAGAGACCCATGTTAGGTACGATAATTTTCTTCACCAGAATTTTACTTGCCTAGACAAAAAACGAAGACACAAAGTCCACAAAGAAAAAAATTCATATTTAAGTTTTCTAGGACGTGCAATAGAAAAACTTTCATGAAGCAAGAAAAGTCACGCTGGGCGGACTCCAATTGTGGGCAACGACATGGGTAGTGAACAAAAATTTGATGTTAACACATCGCCTACGGTTCAAGCAGGCTCCGAGTTTCCACATACACATTTTCAAGTCTGTGGGCAAACCGAGTGTCGCATGGCAGTGTATGGGATTTGCTAGAAATATGCGGGAAAGGAATTTTGCAAGGAAAATCGTGATTCGATTGTTCGAGAAAGGGTTTCTATTGGATTGTAAAACTGAGCAGCCATACCACTTTGCTACAGCGCAAGGACAGTAAATTCACAACATCAAAACAGCCAGCTCGACAATGAGTTTCAACATCCCTTTCTATAAAAATTGCAAAAGATTACAATACGAAACTATCGAAGTCTTGATCAATTGGAAAAAACAACAGAAGGAAACTGGGGTTTATTAACGTAGACAAAGCGGTCACCCAAAGCTAATTTCAAACGGCTGGAAACGTACCAAGTAACTTCGGCTAAATAATGATGGTCTGAAGCAAACTTACTAAGTCCATGCGACGAATAAGAAGTTTTGACGATCTTGTCTTTTTCCATAGCGTTTTGACGAGTCACAAAAACACCACGGGGCGCGACTCCAGTAGTCAAGGCACCGTCTTTGATCGAATGCTTCTCATCGCGAATTCGACTCATAACAGTTCATACAAAAAAAACACGGATACTATGCTTCGCAAATCCGGTACCATGTGTAAAGAACCAGTATAGAAACCAATCTTTAGATTTCCAGTTCAAATACGGAACGATCACATGCAGTTTAGCATTACCAAACCAGACAAATTTGAAGGCACTGCACCATTAAGAAACTTTGAACGCGCTGCCAGTTTCGCGCATGCGTAGTTTCCCCCAGATACAAACCATGGCATTATTCAGGGGGTAAAACAAAAAAGGCTAGGACCTAATTCACTGCTAAAAAATAATTATATATTGCTTGATATTCAAGTAGAAGAGATTATATTCACATTTTATAATTTTACGGAGCAACCTATATTTAAATAATGATGCTGCATGTACCGCCAAAGAAAAAGCAACCTCCTGAATATTTGTTGTCCAATTAATTATGCGCATAAATTTTAGGCCACTTTCGAAAAAAAAATCTCATAAACAAGTGAAGTGGTCTGATTCGCTCAGGGGATTCGCCCTTGTTGTTGTTATTCGATTGCTTGCTCTGGCATTTCTGGTAAAAGTACACGTTTCCTTTGCAACAACTGCCTGCAAGAAAATGCCGTATGCTTGTCTCGGTGTCCTAGGAAGCTACCGTCAATGTTAGAAAGATCTTATAAGAACTATATCTGCACAAGTTTTTCTGTTCAAAGCACATTGAGTTGCCTGTCTGTTGTTTATTATTTGATGGAAGCCTTCCAGATGAATTCGCTTATGTTCTGCGACGCAGAGATGATCGTCCGTGACGTCATGTGAGCAGACGTCAACCAGAAAGGGTCACGAATCCTATGTATTGGGCGTTGCAAGTTCGAGATAGCGTACAACTCGACCTCAGTCCAGATTTATACAATAAACTATTGTACGGAAGTTCGCTAGCTTTGGGATTAGGGATTATTGTAAATGAAGTCCTGATATTGTCAACGCATTAGGGCCGGAATGCTATCGATTCTGTCTGCTTCATGTGCGAGAATACCGAGGCTTGATGGGAGATGAGTTATTTCAAGCAGGTGCCTCTACTGATGATCTCGGCAATCGCGGGTTGGTTGCTGATCTTCTGATTCAATGCGCGGCAATGCACGGAAATACAGACAGACTAAGAACAAGCGCTTGCATCGGGTGCGAATTCCGTTTCTGAAAATCATTCTTCGAAAGCTGGTCCAGTTAATTTTTCTTCAGTTGTTTAAAATTAATTTGCCTTCAAATAGTTTTTCTTGCTACTCGTTTCTCCTGAGATCTCGAGCTCGTAGGGGTTGTCTGTGCCTTATAGTGTAACTTGCACTCCGTGGCAGCCGAGAGGTTATCTCCATTGAAAGCACTGAGTCTATGAAACTCCATTGAAAGCTCCGAGTCAATTGCCTTTGTCTATTATACACAATGGATGTCCGTTCAACAGCACAATGATTCCTGCTTGCCTTACGTGTTACATTTACGAAGTGACTGAAGTCATTGGTATGGACAGAAGGACAAATAAGTTTTAAGTAATCGGTGAAGTTGGTAATGATAGAACTTTTGTGTAATGGTTAGTATTTTTTTTTTTTTTAGGAAGTGAAACGCTGAAGATAGCTGGTACTTTAGGTGGAGTCACAGTGGATGGTGTTTTATCATAATGTACAGTCTGCGCTTCATGGTTGTTGAATTATGGCAGGATTGAGTAGAGAATGTTTCTTGAGGCTCTGTTGCAGTTGTGACAGAAATAGGTCAGGGCAAGGAATCTATTATTTCAATATGCTTTACTAGCCTTGTGGCCCGCATTAGATTCTACAACCTTATTACTGTGCTTTATCTACTGCATGTAGGTGGTGGTTAATGTTTGATGTCTTTGCGTGAGCAAGTTGCTTTCAGCTATTTGATTGAGCTAGAAAAATCCTAAGGTATTCTTGTTATGTTTTACCTACTGAAGCACGTTTGGAGGATCTTAATAGGAACCCTGAGTTTGAAAATCTCTGAATGTTTGCGGTACGAAAAGTGCCTTAATGAATTTAGTTTAAACTATAAGAATTATAAGATGAATGCATGAGCTTAATATGTTCAGGTTTTTGTGAGTTCATTTGCGATGCAAAACTAAACTTCACCCCAAGCAGCTAAAACTGAACAAGAAGATAGCCTGTCACAAAGCCAACCCTTTATATGTAGGATGAAAGATTCTCTGCTTCATTTTTCTACATTTATTTGCACTGTTTATTCTCAAATTAAACAATTAACAATTAACCTCAGAGGGCATCTCAAAGCCGATTCCAAACAAATATATATTTAGTTAGAAAATATAGTTGTTTAAAGTTCGAAAAATGTGTCATGTTTCAAACAACTTTATTGCGTGTCCTTAATCTAAGGATCAAGCTTTAAAGCAAATCAGAGTAAGCTTTTATGCATCAACCAGCTGAAACAGCTCTGAAGGCCCTGTTGTCACGTAGGGCCTAGTTAGCATCTAAAAGTTGCAAAAGCAGTAGTTTTATTGATAAATAGCAATAGTTCGGTCCTGTTTGCAAATTTTTATACATGCCTCGAGATTGTGTTAAAATAGCCTACATGGATTATCTTTATTTGTTCTTAAGATGTATGCTGTATATTGTGAGAGCTGAAGAAAATTTGGATTTGCTTTTAACTTAAAACAGATGACTGGCACTTGCTGAATCGAATGCTCGTGTATCTGGGCGAAAGCCTGAATGCATGCAAGAGAATGTTTACCAGCCTATACAAGGAGCCAGTAATGCAAGAAACAGTGTTTGCAATATATACAAGCAACAGTTTTGATATTTTGGCAGGTTATTTTAAACCGCGTTTGTCTTTTATGAAACTGGCTTTTGTTATAAATACCTAAGTGTGGGTGGCCAGGATGAGTCTGGTTAGCTTGTTTGTGGAGAGTAGACTTGTTACTCTCGCTCTTAAAGAAATTCTCTGTCGCGTCACAAATAGGTGGGTTGTTACAACCTATTTATATACTACAGTAGTTATTTGCATTTGTTCATTGTATCTGTGGACATTTCTTCACCACAAGTTTTCATATGTATAGTTTTACTCCACATACTTAGCTCTTGGAGTTATGAGCTAGATTATTTTGACACTTTATTTTTCATTACTGCTTAGATGTTGCTATGGGCTCATTTCACTGTATTTGGTATCCGCTACCATTCAAGTGGTAAAGTCTTTAACGGGTTTGGTTTAGTTTAACTGATTTTTGCGACTGTCAAAGACTTTGCAGCATTGCGCTCCAGCAAAGTCGAGGTTGTTTGTCTCGAGGTTTCCCGTTACGTCTGCAGCTACTATGTAGGGACAAAGAAACCTTTTCCTAGCTTAAATGGTCCTACCCTTCTTCATTGTTCCTTTTAAGTAGGCAACACTCCCATAAAGATTTCTGCCAAAAAAATGATATTTAGGGGTAGTTCAAGTGCCTTAAATTTAGACAATTTTTCACAAAATTTTGCTAATTGTTTAAAAAAAAGGACTATTTATTTTCCACTTCTAGTTGCATCCCAACAATCATGAAAATTTAATAATTGCTAACCATCAGATTAAACATGAGCGAATTGAGCAAGTTTATTATATTTATCAACCTATACCTTCTGAGTTAATACATGAATCCAAGCATAAACTTATATCTATTGGTTTGAAATGCAAAGTAAATATTTAATACAAAATGCAACTCCTACATACAACAACTATTGAGTCCAAACGCCCTCTCTCCTGCCCGTATTGCTAAAGTTTGCTTTCTGCTGTCTGGGTAGGCTTGACGATGTTCTTCCACAGCTTGTAGCAGAAACTGGAACTAAGATTCATTGCGAGTGGCAACTCCACTATGCTTTTGGATTAGGGCAACTCCTCGCTCTGCATGACCATTTACGACTTTCAAAGATTTTGCTATTTCTTTTGCTCGTATGAAATCGTCACATTGATCCCATAAATCAGGATGGATTTCAAAAGGCCATCTGGTAACTCCATCATTGAAAATCGTGTCTTAGATTTATCTGTTATAAGATCTTCCAAATTCTTTGTCTTTAATAAATCGATTGGAACACTAACCTTTGGTTGTTCTTTAAGGTCTTCATTCTGCAAGGCATGATAAGTTGCTTTGTGGTTGTACTGACCTGATCATCAAAGAATGCCAAACCAATAAGTTCATGGGACAAGTACCATAAATGATGGGATGCTTTGATTGATGTAGCTTTTGCAATTGCTGGATGGATGGTTGAATATGCCAGTAAGGAGTTCATCAACATCAAGTCACTATTTGGAGCCCTAGCAGCTGGTGGGGCTGTGATCCAGATTTTTAGACACAAACTGCAAATACACAAATGTCAAGTAATTCTAGTTCTTGGCTTGGTGGTATTTTAAATTCATGTCTTAGCATCTAGATTTTGAAGCCATAAATAACCTTGGACATCCAAAGTGCCTGATGCAGGAGTCTAAGACTCATAAATTGAACCCCTCTTTAGGAATGGCACCAAGCAAAGGTTAGGACGACTTCTAAGAACTCTCTGTAATCATCTCTGAGTTGGATTTGCTAAAGATTCTTATAACAAAATGTGATTGTATTAGTCTAACATCTTCAACTAAATCAGCCACAGCACCTTCCACTCCTGTTCCATATCTCTCAGTGTCAATGGCGCCCACCTTATCTTAAAATTTCTTAAAATTTCTTAAAGAGGGTGCACTCTGAAGCAGATGTTAATCCCATGCACACTTGGTCTGATTGATCAGTCGTTAGCCACTCGATTGTTTGAAGACCTACTAGCAAGGTCTTCATCATGAAATATAGGCGGGCCAGTCGGTGATCGTTGTGAACAGAAATCCTGTCATCGTTATCCCAATAGACATCTCCATCATTTAACAAGAACTCGTTCCCAGCTTGAAACCACACCAGTTCCAGCTGGCAGCGTGGCAATAGTTAAAAGTGGAGAAACACCTTTTCCAGAAACTAACACTGGCAGACCAGGCACTTTTTGATTGCTGATCAGGCCAGGAATAAGTTTGCAGTCCCAAAGAACAACCAAAGGGGTTTTAACACGAAATTCTGCCTATAAGTTGTTGTGATTTTTTTAGCTCGAGGCTCTAGCCTTTGTTTGCGTAATGGATCTCGATTTAGAGCAAGGTTGTCAATATTTTGACCTGAACTTTTAGCTGTTTCAGCAATAGCCAATGCCGCTTTGCGGTGATAACTTTGTACTTTCTAGAGCCGCTGCCAGACCTGTTGTAACAATAGTTTGCATACCTCTCCTTCTTTTTTCTGGAGTGCAAAATGTGGTGCCCATAACTGCTTGACTGGGATTCTCATCTCTGTCTTCTTGAATCATAATCATGCTCATTGCATTAGCATGGGCCTAATCAAACAAATCATCCAGTCTGGATATAAAAGCATTCTCTTGCTAGCAGAGTTTAAGTTCTTCGTCCTTTATTTTTCTTTAGTACATGCCACTCTTTACATGATTGTTCTAGTTTTGTATGGCAATGTCTCATTGGAATTCAAGCTTTATGCCAAAATATGGCAATCTTATCAACTGTAACATTCATTGTTTGTCGTGCAGGCTCTTTCATTTCTGTGGTGATACAAAATAAAGCAAGAGCCCTACGCAATGATGGAAGCTTACATCATGTCAGTTTAGTCACATAATCTACGATTAGATACACCTTGGTTTTAGATCTAGTGGCTGCTAACATTTTTGGATCTGAAATCAAAAGAAAAGTTACTTTGCTTAGAAATGAAATATATATTATTCAAATTTTTAAGACTGTGACACTCACCCAAAAGTACTGGAAAACTTAATCGTTGAGCTAGCTCAAAAAATGTTTTGAATTAGCCCATATTTGGAAGTATTTGTATACAGAAAGGAACAGACTGGAAGGGTAGGACAGTAAAAATTTGAAACTTAAAAAATGAACTCCACCCTAAGGGACAGCTCTTCTGTCGAACGCTCATGTTCAACCTCTACTTCTTGTACCTTACACATGCTAGGTATTCGTGTTCTGTTGCATGGTTCGCGAGTTCGACTTATATTTTTCCCTGGATTTTCTTGTTTTTGGTCGGTCTCTTACCACTAGATTTAGCGTATGGCGGTTTATTTTATTCTAGAAATGTCATATTTTCAGGCAACGGTCAATTTTGCAGGACTTTTTTTGTGTGCTTGAATAAATACAAGTTGGCAAATACGCGCAATTTTCCTCTCTGTGACTATAGCATCGAGCTATGAATAGAGTTGCCTTTACAGTATCATGGGTTGCGACATCATCGATATCGCCTGGACGAAGTTATGCGACTAAGACATGTTGGTTGCACATGCGCGGAATTTCAAACAAGCGGTGGCGGTGCTATTATTTCAGGAGATGGGAGACGAGGAGCCGGGAGTAAGCGGTTTCAGCATCTTCGTATGCTGGCGATGTCTGAGGTATCGTATGCCTCGATGTAAAATAGTTTTGCAAATCAATACTCTACGAATAGGCATTCGTTTATTTAGGGGGGGGGGTGGCGACTGCGAAGAAAAGTAGGCCATAGGGCAGCAATGACCCCGGAGCCTATGTAGCATCTCCGTAAGTGCCGAGTAAGTGTCAATCAAAGAGATGGTTTGGGAATGATCTCTTTAACGGCGAGTCGCGTAAAGTTGTCCATTGTTAGATATTGTAGCCCTGGCGAGAATAAACTTCGAGTATTTAAAACAGAAAAGCTTTAAAGATTTCAATTAAGACAAAGAAGTCGTGCTGCGATTTTTTAATGATTATGACGCTATTCTAGCACTTGTTGATATGTTATTCATTAAGTAGGGCCTACGGTTTCTTAGCGTTCTAAGTTAATGAGGAATCTGAAAGAACATGAGTACCAATAGCGCTGGAAGATTAGGAGAGTTTGTTTTTATCGATCAACAAACGGTCTTCTTGCCAATGTCTGATAACTAAGTCGTAATTTTACACAGTTCTGATATAACCCGCGTAGCAACGCACTCGTCTGTGTCGTTCAAATCCGAAGGTTCGATACAGCAAGAATGCAATTACGTGTACTTCCAAGGTGCTGGCAAAAAGTTTACTGTGGAATTCAGCACATCATGGTCTTGGGACCTCTCTCAGAAGGATTTAGCCTTCCTGTATGCTCTCGGGTACTTATCCGTTTAGGCGTTCATTTACGAGCTTTCCCTCGCCGAAGTTACAGGGTGGTAACGAACAAATCCTGGCATGGTGTTGCTAGATTTTTACCGTTTCTGATTACTTAAACGGTCATTCTAAAGCGTACCGTTGTTAATTGCGACGTTGCTCGTCCCTCGTGCATTTGGCAGCGCTGGAGACGTTACTCTTAGGTTCGTATTTCGTTTTGTTTTCGTGCGCACGCGCAGCGATTAGCATTTCTGATCGTGAGCGAACAGCAATCTTAGATAGATAGATAGATAGATAGATAGATAGATAGATAGATAGATAGATAGATAGATAGATAGATAGATAGATAG
>QQSS02193303.1:0-10470 GCA_003687565.2 Craspedacusta sowerbii
TCGAAATCTATTGAGTATCCAGGCGCTTCCTTCCACCGCTTTGTCACTTGCCAGCTTTACGACTTGATGGATACCCTGAACACCAACCGCTCTTAAAAACTTCCTTAGTGAAGCACCCGGAAATCCCGGAAGGTTATATATATATATATATATGGAGAGGATGATAATAATAGTTACAAGTGACAGGAGGAATTACTGATTAAATATGTAGTGTTCAAACTAATTAAATCCTATCAATTATGCAGGATTTTGAAAGCGACCTTATAAGTCTGAAGAAACAAAGTAATGCAATAGTTACGCAGTATGACATTTTAGTCAAATGATATCAACTCTTCTTAAATAGTGGACCCTATAACCCTGAACAATCATGTTCTAAATGTGCAAGTCACGCTTGGTGTGTTTCAATCTGCATAATGTGTTGTGTTCTTGTGGTAATCTTTTGTTGTAAAGTTAGTTTTTTATTTCTATTTGTCAGAGTTCTTCAAACGAGGCTTACTGTTTTGTGCAGTTTGCTGATAACAACACGGCTGATTTAGGCATGACGTTCATAAATGGAAGAGAGTTTTTTGGCAAGGTAAAATCATTGTATTTTTCCTTGTCTAGCTTTGTTTGGTAAGTGTGGAAGTATGTAGGTACATATGAACTTATGTGGTATCGCATCATTAAAAGTGAAATCAGTTAAAATGTGTTTGAAGCTAGGATTTATTGATATTTTCTTGACTAATCATTCTTGTTACTGTTCATGCTTTTCATTTAGAAAGTTAAAGTAAATTGGGCTGTTAACAGTGGCGGGGGTGGCGCACCCAAAGTAATCGGAAGTACGTATGTTTTTGCGTTGCATGGAAAGCTCTGGTGACCGTAGCCTGTTGTGCAGTGGTGTTTTGAAAATACTTCTGTCAAATGTAATTCTGTGCATTTGTTAATTTAAGGGAATTTTTTATTTTGTGTGTGTGTGTAATGTTACGGCTGAAGATTTGAAGCATAAGCATGGTTGGAGAAGTATGTTAGGGCTTGATCAGATTCTTCAATAGCATTAATGAGTTTTCTTTGATGATGTAATTGTTTCAATTTCGTGCTCAAAGAATAAAGGATTTTTTAATTTTCCTTGTTGCTCTCAATGCTTGTAAGAAACTACTTTGTTTTTCATAAAATGGTTGTCCTATTGTAAAGCAAGTTGAGTTGCTTCCTTCTACGCAGGATGTGACCTTCCACTTTCTAAAATGGCTGTATGGTTAAGCAATTGTGCATCATTTCTTCCTATTGCACACCACAAAACAGACCAAAATTGCATTACAGCTCTGAATAAGGTTGGGCTGGAAAATGTTTTTGAATAGTTAGATTTGTCAGATACAATAGAGTATATCACAACGGTATAAATTTGTTTTTTATATGCTATTTGGTTTTGCAGCCAGTGTGACCATATATGTTGGAGACCTGGATGAGAAAATAGATGACAATGCTCTGAAGAAGTTTTTCCAGCCATGTGGAGATGTCCTGTAAGTTAACAGAACTTATCTTGTGCATAATTGTTTAGATTAGAATATGCTAATTTTGGAGGAAAATGTTTGTTTTTCGTTGTTGCATCTCGATCGTGTTTGCAGAATTGTTTTCAATTTTCTTTCTCCTGTGCAAAAGTACTAAATGCCTGATCCTTGACCTTTGAAAATTCTTTATCTTTTGCTTCCATACCATTTTTGTTGCATTAGCTTTGTCGTTGGAGCTTATTGCACAAATGCTTATGTTTTTGAGGTTAACCTTTGTAAATATAGTTAGATGTGACATATACATAACAGTTAGGAAATTTCAAAAAATAATTTATACTTTGTGGTTATTGATTATAAAAAATTTTGTGCAATGTGACCTACCTGGTTTAAAAAACAATTGTAGTTATATAATCGTCATTTATCAAAGCTCATTTTGAAATTTTACTTTTCTATAGTAATTCTATATCGCAATATTGTGTATTTGCTAGTTCTCAGTAAAAGCATGTAATGGTAAACCTAATCTAGGTTTGGCGTGTCTGGTGTAAGTGCCCTTGTGCATTTGTGATGGAGTGCCTGCTTTCTCTTATTTGTTATTAGTGTTTTGGCGTGTGCTGTGGATGCAGGCCTAATTTGCGGTCTTTAACACTGTCATAAAGGAATTCTCTGAGATTGCGAAGCTTTACATCCTGTCAAATGATCATGCATAGTTCTCGTAATCTTAACAAAATAAAAACAACCAAATGCACGAATGAGTCATTTTGCAGTTATTTTGTGTTGGCAGAATAGCAGTAGAAAAAGTTTCTTTGACCCATTTTGGGTAATTATTAATAATAATTATTTATTATATAATAATATATAATATATGTTATATTTAATATATTATAATATATTAAGTATTTAATATAATTAATTAATATAATAATAATTAATTAATATATAGTAATTAATTATTAATAAATAATAAATATATAAATAATTTATTAATATAATATATTATATATGTAATAATTATTGTAATAATTATAATTAATAATAAATAATTTTGTCTTGGCAGAAAAGCGGTAGAAAAAGTTTCTTTTACCCATTTTGTTTTTCATGAAAATTACCTCACAGTCTAACGACAATGATTGACAATAACTGCGTGAGGGTTTAAAGTGGATCTAGTCTAATGCTAGAAACATCCGAACGCCAGCGGATCCCGGCAGCACGCAAAATCCTTATTTTCATGCTAAGTCTGCAATTGGACCCCTGTCTGAAATCATCATAACTTCACCCACGTGCTAGTCTTACCGGTACATAATTTCAGATGAGTTTCAAAGTAATTCCTTTCAGAGAGAAGGCTTTGAAAATGAGGGGATGTAGTGTCTAAACAATGTCTTTTTCGCCCAGGAATCTGCGTTATCTTCTTGCACGAGGGTTTCATACCACTTGGCAGCTTGCATCGAACATGTCTGCCAAAAGAGATACCAGTGCACTCTTTGCTTTTAAAAATATTACGATTGTTGCAATCACTTTTAGTCGCGGCAACACAAAACGATTGATTGCCTTTGCTTGTCTGACGTATGTGCCGTTATGCTCTAGCTTGCCTTGATTTATTAAGATGAATGAGCAACGCTGTTGAAGGAAAATAGTTATCTGCAGCTGTGTTTTTACCCGAAGCCAATATTGCTCCTAGAAATATAAGCTGCTCTATGTTATCCCTCCTTGCGTATTGCTTTTTCCTCTCACACTGGGGATCATATTACTGCTGCTCCTTATTTGTTTGTTTTCGCTCTCGTTTACCCTCGCCCTTCTCCTTTTCCTTCCCCTTAGTCTCATTGGGGTTATACATTGGTTGCAAATGACGGTCAAATGTTGATCGGGAATTCTGATCGGATGTCTTGTACTGCTTTAATTAGTCGTAACATGGTTTTCGTTATGATTAGGCGATCCTTTGGATACCAGTCTTGAGTTGCCTTCACGGCGCCATTAGGTGGTTTCCTTACTTTTTCGTGCCATAAAGTAGAGTATGCCATCAACTCGAATACATAACCTTATTGTTTTACAACTTCTGGTTCTGGTGACGTTTTACGAAATTCTGACGTCTGTGCTGATCGCGCTTGTTTTTTGAGTCTCTAAATTGAGAGTTGTTTCTGTGTGGTAAGTGGCACAAGCTAGCGCGAGTTACGTGCGGGCGCGCATTCTACTTAGTGTTTGTATTCATGTTGGCTTTCTGCTGTTTGTTTATGTGAATAACTCACGTTTACTTACATGCTTGCAGGTGGTACATGCCCTTCACGCGGCCTGAAGGCTAGCTAGCGACAAAGAAGCGTATGCTTGGTTCTTACGTTCTAGTAATGTCATTAATTTTTTACTACTACTACTACTTTTTACTGCTACTTCTACTACTACTACTGCTACTACTACTACTACTACTTTTCATTCTTCTTATGGATTCAAATCTTCAGCCTTTCAAGTTCCAGAAGTCATTCAAAATAGTACAGTTAATGTTTCATTTAATGAAGGTAGAAAGTGATCCATCCAAGTTAATGTTTGAAAAGGAGGGATAGTCCTTAACATCAGCTTTCATTTTGTGATTTATCTAAAGTAAGATTACTGTGTGTTGTCAAATTCATGCGCCTTATAAAGCGAGGAGAGCCATGATCGAAGGGAGCATCAGCCTAGTTCGTGTCCAATATCCAAAGTAGTTTGCAGCATTGTTGGCTGTTGCTCCATGACCCGCTCTTATGCTACTCTTTTAAGTCAGAATACCGTTGTTCATTATACAAATCGTTTTTGAGATGTGCATAAATTCCTCCCTCCTTTTCTTTTCATGTCGCGGCAAAGGATGTTAATGAATTAATCAATTAAACCAAGCGAGGGGTTCAATATGTAAAATGAGCTTGTAGTTGAGTTCGAGTAGGAAAGGCACTGAGGCAATTATTATTCTGGCTGGACCGCCGGTGGATGCGATGGCGCCGTCTTTCACTTTGATCCCGGATTGCCATCATGACATCGAAGTTGGGCCTGTTCAGTACCAGGAGACCAAAAAAGCGGACTAAGTACACATTTCTGTCAATTGCATCATTTTGTACTCATCGATCTGTGCATATTGGGTTTTCTTTATCGTCATAGGAGTGTGAAAGTTGTACGAGAGCCTCAGAGTGGAGTAAGCAAAGGATTTGGATTTGTGTCGTTCAGCAATAAAATGGTGCGTTGCCTTGATTCACTCTTAGTTGAGCATAGTTGTGTTGGTCTTGCGATGTCGTTCCTAGGCAACTGTCCATGTGCGTCAGCGCTAATCCCAGTCATGAGCCAAGTTACTACCACTTACTCTCAGTCTCGTGACCTGTAATTTAAAGTAGGGTGCGGAAACAATAGAGACTCTTCTGTAGTTGTATGATTGGATGTGGACCTTGCTGTTTTGGGACGTAGCTAATGGAGATTTTTAAGCATGGAGAAGCCGCTTAATATCGTTACTGCACCAAAAGCACTTGGAACGCTCTAGGGGTCGAATGCTGCATTGATCAGATGCTGTTCCGTGATGTTACTCGTCCTGCTCGTTAGTCCTGGGACACCGTTTGTATACCGCTGTAGACATTCGGGTTCTGTTCTGTTCGATATGAGAAAGGAGTTATAATAATTGCGTTATATTCTGACGGCTATGACATGCCATCCTGCTGTAATTAAATTTTAGCGCTCTCTAGTAAGACTGTTTTCAATACTATGTTGGCAAATGTTCAGGTGCAATATCATTTACGCATAACCGGCGGAAGTTTTGTAATTTACAGATTGATGATGACCTGATCCAGTTCAGTCATGTGCGGCTGTATCCTTCAGTTGCTTTACGTTTACCCTGTAAATCTTTGAGCAAATCAAGCTGGCCCGTTTTTTTTTGACGACCCTGTAACTTGGCTTATTATCATTCAAAACAATATTACTTTTTCTAGTGAGTTTGATCGTCGCATGGCACAATGAGTGTGAGTATGATTAGGGTGATGTCTTGCGCAGTCATCGTATTTAAATGTGGTCCTTGCACAGGTATTTATGTGTAATGTTATTTGCTGCGCTATCTTGTGGCCTGCATATATCCAAATTTCGTTTTTATTTTAGGACGCCCAAAATGCAATTGAATCCATGAACGGTGAGTGTTCTGGTGATTGCTGCTTGGTGTTGATTCATGTCTTTGGTGTTGATTCGTGTCTTTGATTTTTGCAGCGACTAGTTCTTTTGGTTACATTTTTATTTTTTCCTCTCAATACTCATAATGACTAATTGTTAATCAAATGTTCAACAGAGCAATGGGAAGGGAAGTTTTTTTGCTCCTAAAAATTCTCTGTAATATTCGTACGCGACCCAGCAGCTTTGTTTCGAACGTATGTCTCAAGGTTGTCAAAACTAGTTGTTTAAGAGTTAAGCTCACTCAACGTTACAGCAAAAAGCAAACGTTTGCTTGACGATAAGGCTTTTAACTACTCCATGGTGCAATTGGCCAAATCGGATTTTCGTGCTAAAAGTACGTGCGCTTGTGATCATCTAGGTGCTCAGTTAGGAACTCGGTGTATTAAAACGAATTGGGCTTCCAGAAACAAGGCTGGTGCACAACAGCAAAGTAAGTTTAACTTATGTACTGGTGGTTTTCTGTCGTTTTGGTGATTAGTTAGGCCGCCCCTGTGTATTTCTTGTTTTTTTTTTTCGTGCCCAGGAGCTTTTCGTGCGCGGCATTAAGTTATGACTCATAACTTATTATCGTCAGTAGAGTCGAACTCCATTGGTGTTTCCTGTTTTTCCGAATATCTGGTCACTTGTGAGCTTCATTTAAACATTGCTTCTATTTCTGGTCGATTGCAGCTGTCTTGTACCGTTTTTACCCTTGCTTTCACCTTCATAGACCAGCTGAACTATAACGAGGTTTATCAAGCAGCAAGCGATAACAACTGCACTGTATATGTTGGTGGCCTCCCAGGTGGCATTCCGAGTGAGTCATTTTGTCTGTATTAATTTGCTTTTCATGCCTATAGTGGTCTCACTTCTTATAAATCTTCATGTAATTTGCTTCTTGCATGGATTTCTAGAAGGTTGGCGCTGGTGCTTTCCTGTAGGTTTGTCTCTTGCTTTGGCAGCTTATTCATTTTGACGACTTGCTCAAGAGTGCATTTGATATGCTCTTTATGATTTATAGAGTTTTATATAGCTTTGCTATATAAAACTTTGCGTTCTATAGTTCTATATCCCTATATGGTTTTGCTAAGTATATGAAGAAAGCCAATTTTGGTGTTCGCGAATAAAATTTTATTTGTGCGAGGATATCGCGTTTATCGTTCTTTAATTTCCTATTTGACTTTCTTCCTCCTTCTCATTTTTTGAATTAAAAACGATAATCTGGATTGGGCGATTAACGCTCGTTTTCTAGAAGGTTGATGGTGGTTCAGGATTGGTGAAACCCTTATTTATTGTTTGCTTTTTCTCCTTGATGTTTAGACGATCTTGTTAGGCAACATTTTTCGACTTTCGGAAGCATAGTGGATACTCGGATATTCGTAGACAAGGGATTTGCATTCATAAAGTATGTACGTCATAAAAGAATTTTAACCAGCGGGGCTACCTGAAAAATAACGTTTGGCTGGTTGCGTAATACCGTTGTTATGCGTTTATTGACTCAGCGCAGATGTTGAACCCGTTGCAACTTGATCACTCGCGTGAACTATGGTCTCTTGCATTGGAATGTGGTTCATAAATTTCTTTTTCTTAGATTTGATAGCCACGAAGCTGCTGCTACGGCCATCGTGAAAGCGAATGGATCTGAAATGCATGGCTCGTATCTTAAGGTGAGCCTTTTGTCTATGTGACACCTAAGTCCGGCAGTTGTAAGTTATTTTCTTGCTTCTATTTGAGGCGATGGCCGTTTCCTATTGTTAAGGCCATGAGTGTCATTCTGTACTACCTTAACATGCAGTGTTGGTGGGGAAAAGACGGTCCAAGCTCTGGCAACATCGTTGGTGGCAGTTCGATGCCTGGTGGGTCTAGCCAGATGCAGAACCCGGCGAGTCAAGGCCCAGGTAGTATGGGAGGCAACGTGGCAAGCGTCCAGATGCAACAAAGTATGAACATGCAGGGAATGACTCCGCAGCAGCAGCAAATGATGATGCAATACGTAGGTTTTTTTAAATTTTGGTGTTTGTTCTACCCCTTGGCGTGTGCCAGTGATTGTAATCGTGGGATTCGAGTTCTTTTTTTAAATTTTTATTTAATTTTTAATTTAATTAATTGATTTTTTGGGGGTTGACATGTGCTTTAAAGATCTAAGCCATATTTCCTTATAGTGTTATCAGAACCCATACTACTACAGTCAGTACATGCAATACTGGGCTAGCATGCAACAGCAAATGCAACAGCAATCGCAGCAGGGTGGACAAGGGATGAATCAGGGGGGGCAAGGTCAACAACAGGGGTACATGAACCCTCAGCAATATGCTGCTATGTACGGGTACCAACAGACGCAGCAGCAACAGCAGCAGCAGCAGCAAAGTTATGGGGGAGCTGCCGCTCAAGGAAACGGCTACGAAGGAACTCAAAGTAGTTATGGGCCATACTAGTGACAGTACCAGGCTCCGCAGATTGCATTGCATTTGAAGAACAATGTTTCTATGCGACGTGTTTGTATAATGTGAACCTGCCCGCTGCTAATGGTGTGGACGCTTGGAAAGTGGATTTCTTGGTATATCGGAACGATCTAATTTAGCCCTGAGCTAGTGTTGCAAAGTGTAATCCAGTATCCCATGTTTAGATGGGGAAAAGGTGTTCTATTGAAGGTCTCATCGTGTATTGCTTGCACTTGTAACATAACCCGTGTCGTGCTAAGGTCCCCGTGTAGTTGTATTTTCGATTCTGTGATTTGCGCATGCATTTTTTCATAGATAGTTCAATAGTAGCGCAGTTACATTTCCTGGAGTTGCTGGAAGATAATTCGGCAATAAATTAAAATTGGAACAGGTTTTGTTTTTAAGACGCAGCCCAAGCCTCCAACTGTTGACATTGTTGGTGTTCATTAGTTTAAGGCTATTCATGAATAAAGAAATCATTAATGAAGGATTAATTAACCATTTTCGGTATGATTTCTTAAGTTCAATTAGCTTTGCGCGAATCGGCCATTTTTTTACGTGAGTAAGATCGGCGTACTACTTTCCGACCATGAAGATAACGATGTTATATATAATCTAGAATACTTTTCAAATTCCAGAACTTTACGCTAGTTCAAGGCAAGTAAGATTGCTTAATGCTAATGCCATGGGACTAGAAACAAGTTTATAAAAGAGGCTTAATCGACTTCATGGTCATAGAACATCCACTTCTTGCATGAATGGGAGTTGTTGCTAGATTCTCTAATTTAAAATATCACTTCGGGCTTAACAAGAGGTAAAGCTTTGCATGAAGTTAATAGTAAGCCATCTATCTATCTATCTGTCCATCAATCTACTTTATCTGTCTACCTATCTATCTGTCCATCAATCTGTCTACCTGTCTATCTATTTATCTATCTGCCCATCCATCCATCTGTCTATCTAGCTAAGTAACTGTCCATCCATGTATCTGTCTACCTATCTATCTATATATCTCTATCTATCAATCATTCAATCTATCTATCTGTCTATCTTTCTACCTGTCTATATATCTACCTCTATTATACCTCTATATATCTATCTCTCCATCTCTCTATCTGACTATCACTATCTATCTATCTGTTTTTCTGTTTGCCTACTGATCTATCTATCTATGTTTATATCAATGTGTCTGTCTTTCTGTCTGTCGGTCGGTCTGTTTGTCTGTCTATCTATATATGTATTCATCTACCCATCTACTTGCAGCTGCATGCACATGGACAAACCTAGACTACGGTAGTTTTAAATGGATAACATGCTAGCTGAATTTTAGCAGAACGTGTCTTTAAAGCAGTTACTTTTAACAATCACTTGTAGGCAGCGATTTGCTGGGAGAAGAAACTGTAGAGAATTAGAAAAAGTAACGCAAAGCTTCATAGGATTTTATCGAGTCACCATACGCCGAAGAAAAAGTTACACATTAATGTCTGTTACTCAATGGTGAATTTTTTTATGTTTCTTTGCATGTTTTGTTTTCTTCCTTTTAACAGATTTTTCATTCTTACCACGAACTTTGCTTGAATCCTTACCAGCGTCGCCCTCAACGTCTTTAGCCTTTGTTTCTACTCTTGATGTCATAGGAAACCTGTCGCCTTTTGGTACTCGTCCCGGGTTGGTAATTTCTATCATGTCATCCATGCAGTTGCATACATCGACGAACCAGGCAAATTTGCTCTTCGTGCCAGTCATGTATTTGTTACCGCATGATAAGGCAATGCCACTGAGATGCCATGATCCCTCCTCAATGCAATAAAAAGGCGAGACATTCGAGCGAGAGCATCCCTGCTTGTTATTCCCAGCATCTCTGTCTATTTCGACACAGAGAAGGTCATTAGTGTTATTAAATCCAGGCATATTGGTAGATTTTAAACACGCGTCTTTTTTAGTGTTCCTAGCTCGCAAAGTTTGTTTGTTTGCTCCACTTTGATCTTTAATGTTAGGAATCAGTTGCACAACTCTGCAGTCCGTCATCTGTTCCTCCTGTCCTCTCAATTGAGTGCACACTGGCTGTACATCATGGCTGACCTTTACTTCGTCCTTTAACATCAGTACAGCTAAGAGGGTGGGAATTAAAATTTAATATGCGCAGAAACCATTGAAGGCTTTCTTTAAATGAAAGGAAAATTCATATTGTAAAACATCAAAAGGCGGCACTCGATGATTGATACTAGATCAAGACGGAACATGCTCGTAAATTTACGCAAAGGTAGTCATGCTTATCTGCTTGGCATGAAGAATTGACGCAAATATTCTAAGTAACTAATGCACTGATCCACAGGCTGCACTGTCCACAGGCAGCACTGATCCAAATCATTGAAGGGAATTGAAACATCCTATTGATGTTATGG